>JAJPUD010009436.1:0-50125 GCA_023553655.1 Myrmecobius fasciatus
GGGGCAGCTAGGTGGCGCAGTGGATAGAGCACCAGCCCTGAAGTCAGGAAGACCTGAGTTCAAATCTGGTCTCAGACACTTAACATTCCCTAGCTGTGTGACCCTGGGCAAGTCACTTAACCTCAATTGCCTCAGCAAAAAGCAAAAAAAAAAAAAAAAGATGCACTCATAAGTTGGAGGCAAGGCCTAGTAACCTAGAGTCCATCAATCTTTCAGTCAATAAGAACCTATTTATGCCAGGCATTGTGTTAGGAAATGGAAATACAAAGAGAGACTCACGGAAGCATGTCATGGTTTTATAAAAATGAAATGAAGACTACTAATGCGCAGAATAAGCTGAGGCTGGAATGGAAAGTTAAGGACAGCAAAAAGGGAGTATCCTGGGGTCTGTTGGACTTTTTAGCTATATTAGAGATGTGTGGTGTGGTGCAGTGTAGTAGTAGTGGTGTCAAGCTCAAAAAAAAAAAAAAAAAAGGGACCACTAAACCATCCATAACAATCCCTGCTGACCACATAATGACTTAGTTTTCAAATGCAACATTATCTATGTTGTATTGTATTTTTATTTATTTTGTAAAATTTTCCAATTACATTTTAATCCGATTTCAATTACCTTTAGGAGAGTTGTAGATTGCATGTGGTCCACAGATCTTGTGTCTAACACTTCCAGAGTAGAAGCTGGAAAAGTATCCTCAGAGGAATGAAGAACCTGTCTTTGACAGAGAATGGTTGTGACCCTGGGCAAGTGATTTAAACTCTCAGTGTTCTGAACAACTTTCTTAAGGCTATAAATTGCAGACAAGATGGTAATGTATGAGTACAAGGGGTTTCCTCATTTTGGAATTCTCTTATTAGTGAACTCACTGATTTAGTCCCTATGCCAATAAGAAAAAGGAAGAATGAGGGCAGAGTAGCAAGAAGTACAAAGAGCATACCCTGCCCATTCTCTACTCAAATTCCTTCAGACAGAACTAGAAAATGGATTGAATTCTCTCAGGAAATCCAAGAAAAATCAATGAGTCATTTGTTTAGCCTAGTTGACATAGGGAGATAGACAAATTGATTTGCTGATACTGGAAATGAAGTCTGACCAGGAATCAAGCAGTCCAGGATCCAGAGACTGTGCCCAAAGAAGATGAGAGCCCAGAGCCCTACTGAAACAAAGGTCAACTGGCAACTCTGTGGATCATAGACCCAGGGAAGATAAAGGAGGAGACCTTCATCTAGATATAACAAACCAGGATGTGAAGCAATTGCAAGCTCTTGGCTGCAAACCTAGCAATAAGTTCAGAAGCAAGTACAAGCTGTGTGACTACAAGAGTGAAGTGAGCTCTCGGTTCTAGCTTCTATCCCCATCTGAAGTATGTAGAGGAAGAACTAAGCCAGGAATACCAGATCAAAAGGAAGCCTACAATTCTGTCCTTCAAAACTTTCCAGCTGACTCAGAGTCTGAGTACAACAGCAAACTACTTCTGCTCAGATTCAAACCAAAGTCAAGAATTTATAGAACTCAGGACAAGGGAGCAGTAAATCAGATTTTTGCCCTGGATCATACCTCTTTGGGAACATGAAACCCTGTAAGTTCCTAGCCTGAATTGTTCCTGAGAGCCTAAAATAACACAACATTATCAGAACCAACCTAGACCTTCCCTCCAGAAGTATAAAGATTCTGACCTTTCTGAAATAAGAAAAAAAGGCTGGAAGAATAAGCAAACAAACAAAGAAAAAAAATCTCCCATAAAAAGCAGAAAAGACACAAATTCAGAAGAGAATGACTCCAAAACATTCACAAGCAAAGCCTCAAAGAAAAACCAGCTTGAGCACAAATTCAACAAGAATTCCAAGAAGTGATAAAGCAAGATTTTTTTTAAGAGTTTAAAAATTTTTTTTTACAATTGAAATGAGAGCACTGGAGGAAAAATGGGGGGAAAAGTGAGAGTTATAAAAGAAAGAATTGGAAAGGGAATTTACAGCTTGATACAAGAGGTACAAAAACTTATTAAACCAGTACATTTCCTGAAAATCTGAATTGAACAAATGGAAGCTAGTGATTCCATGAAGCAACAATAAATATAAAAGTCAAAAGATTACAAAAATAGAAGAAAATATAAAATATTTCATAAAAAAACCAAGTGGGCTAGTAAACAGACCAAGGAGGGGGGGAAAAAGAGCTGAGTCATCATAATTTAAAAATTTTTTTAGATAAGACGATCAAATATCTTGGAAACATAAGGTAAAATGGAGATACCTCCTAAAAGAAATCTCAAAATGAAAACTATCAGAAACATTATAATCAAAATCCAGAGTGTCCAGGTCAAAGAAAAAATACTTAAAGCAGTCAAAGAAAAAATTAAAGTGCCAAAAACTCACTGTCATAATACACACAATTTAGAAGCCATTATCGTAAATGAGCAGAGAGCTTAGCATGCAATACTATAAAAGACAAAGGATAGGGGCCTATGGTTGAGAATAACTTACTCAGCAAAATTGAACATAATCCTAGGAGGGCAAAATTAATCTTTAATGAAATAGAAAACTTCTAAGCTTTTCTGATGACAAGATCTGAGTTGTGCAGAAACTCTGAAATTTAAATATGCCAGTTAAGTGAAACATTTAAATAACTAAATACGTGGGGCAGTTAAGTAGCATAGTGGATAGAGCATTAGACCTGAAGTAAGGAGGATCTGAGTTCAAATGTGACCTCAAACATTAATTAACCTGATTGTCTCCAAAAGAACAACTAAAAACAACAACAACAACACACACACACAATCAATGGTAGGGTAGCAGAAAATGCATTAATATATTAAAAATAAAAATGAGAGAATAATGATAAAAGGACAACAAAAAAACAAAACAAAAACAATGGTAAGGTAGTCAAAAATACATTAATATATAAAAAAGCAACAATGAATGAAAAGAAGGAAAGAAAGAGAAAAGTTAGGGAAAATTATCTCATAATCATAGCATGTATTTGGAAATCTATACAAACTAGAAGAAAAAGATGTAAGGCAAATAGCTGCTTCTTAAGCCTCATTGTCATCTGAAATGGTCAAAGGATGGAAGAATATATATATCCACAGTTGAGTACAGAAGTACATTTTTACTCAACAGGGAAGTAGGGTAAAGAGAAAAGGAAGGAGAAATTTTTTTTAAAAAATGGATTAAAGGAATGATTAGTCCCAAACCAAACACATTCTAAGGATATACAAAAATATTTATAGCTCTTTTTCAGATGAAAAAGAAGGGGAATCTTAGAAAGTGCCCATTAATTGAGGAATGGCTGAACATGTTGTTACTTATAAATGTGATGGAATACTATTGTGCTATAAGAAATGGTAAAGGGGTTATTTTCAAAGAAACCTGGGGAGACTTGTATGAACTGATGCAGAGTGAAGTGAATGAAATCAAGAAAACAATTTATATAATCATGATAAGAACTCTGGGCTGAATTTAATCAGATGAAAATTAACAGGACTAAAAATAAAGTCCTTCCCTTGGGTTAAACACAAATCAGTTTCATAAGTAAAAAATAAGGCAGTGGTTTTTCTGAAAAAAAAATATGAGGATGTTTTGATAGAGTACAAATTCAAAATGAGTAAAAAAAAAAGTAATGTGATAAGCCCCGCCCCCAACAAAAAGATGTGATTTTATATTGCATTATGAGAGAAATAAATAACGTCTAGAAAAAAGAGGTTATAGTCCCACTGCAGTCTGCCCTGGTCAGAACACATCCAGAATTGTATATTTTCTGGAGGACATTGACAAACTAGAGATTGTTCAGAGAGTCAATCAGAAGGTTTTCCGTGAAGGGTCTCAAGTTCCTGTCAAATGAGAATCATTTAAAGGAAGTGAGAATGTTTTTCTTAGAGCAGAAGAGGCTCAAGGGAGCATAAGAGTCCTCTCCAACTACCAGGAAAGCTGTCTTGAAGTCTCCTTGGTCCAGGAGGATAGAACCAAGCACAATTTCATCTTTGTAGAATCTCTCCAATATTTTCCTCTTCTCTCTTTTGTTACTGTCACCACCCTGATGCAAACCCTTATCTCCTCACTCTTGAACCTTTGCAAGATTGCTGGTGGATCAGCTTGCCTCAAATCCAACTGATTCTTCATTCTGCCACCAAAGTGATTTTCCTAAAGAGCATGTCTGACATTGTCACCCCCTACTTAACAAACTCCCAGTGGCTTTCCATTGCTTTCAGATTCAAATATAAAAGTGGATGGCTAAGTGGTGTGTTGGATTGGGCACTGGGAATCTGGAAGACATCTTCATGAGTTCAAAAGTGGCTTCAGATACTTACGAGCTATGTGACCCTAGGCAAATCACTTTGCCCTGCCTGCCTCAGTTTCCTTATTTATAGAAGTGAATTACAGAAAGAAATCTCAAACCACTCTAGCATCTTTGCCAAGAAAATCCCAGGCAATTAAACAATAACAAAAATCAAATACAAAATCCTCTGTTTGGCATTCAAAGTCCTTCATAACTTTGCCCCTTCTATTTTTCCAGTTTTTTTATACTTTGTTTCCTGAAATGTATTCCTTTTTCCAGTGATACTAGCTTCCTTGCTGTTCTACAAACAAGATGCTATCTCTCAGCTCAGCTCAAAGCATTTTTTTTCTGGCTGTCCCAAATGCCTGGGATGCTCTTCCTCTTTATCCCCATCTCTTGGATTCTGTTAAATCCTAACTAAAATCCCATCTTCTACAGGAAGCCTTTCCCAATCCCTCTAATTTTACTGCCTTTCTCTTTCTTAATTATTTCCTACTTATCCCATATATAGCTTGTTTGTATATCTTTGTTTGCTTGTAAGATCCTTGAGGGCAGGGTTTATGCTTTGTCTTTTTGCAGCCCATGTACTTAGCACAACACCTGGCACATAGTAGGTCCTTAAATATTGTTTGACTCATTGATGATGGTTAGAAATTACTAAGAAGGAAGATTTAAGCTTGAAGTCAGGGAAAAATTCCTAATAACTGTCTAAAATTAAAATGAGATGTCTTCAAATATGTTGAGCTTATCCTCATTGATGGGCTTCTGGCAAAGGCTGGATAGATATTTGTCAGATGCAGTGTAATAGAGATTGTTTTTTAGTCTCAAGTTTGACTAGATTTCCATTGAGATATCTTCTAATACCAACATTCTATGATTTGGTAGGCAATGGGGGACTGGCCAGTGAGAGCTCAGCCCTCAGGATCATGAAAAAATATATTCTATCTGATTCCATCCTTCATGTGGAGGTTTGGGGTTGAGTCTGCTTCTGGAACTATTTGATAATGTGGAATAAAGGAGCCTAGCTTTCCACTTCAGAGCATGTTGAAGTATTTACTGCATGTTTTTGTTGGTTTACCTTGTAATGTAGTTGATGAGTTTAACAATTTCTAAGTTGGAATTATCGGTGCATATAAAAAGCACTAACTGACCAAAATGATCTTTCCCTGCTTGTGTTTGAATTAGAAAAATAAAGAACCATAAACCTTTGCATCTGTCTCTATTGTATTTATGTTGGTCTTTGATAAAGGAATATTAGAATATTAAAAAGAATTGACTTGTGAGCTTTGAACTACTAGTGCATATAAAAAGCACTAAACAAATGATCTTTCCTTGCTTATGTTTGAATAAATATTAAATAAATTAATTATAACTTATTAAAATAAATATTTAATAAATTATGACTTATGAGCTTTGGAAGTTTAGAAGAAGGAGCTGCTAAGAGATCCAACAACTGGAGCCCATTTTAACATTTGAGGCAGTTGAGCCTTGTGTGCTTTTAATAAGGATTAATGTAAACAAATATACATTGTACTTGAAATAATAACTATACAACTTTCACATCAATAATACAACTACAAGACAGGAAAGACACGTCTAAATAGCAATTCATATGAAAAAGGCCTAGGGTTCGGTGGACTTCAATTTCTATGCAAGCCAGCAGTGTTCTGTGACAAAACAGGAATGTGCCAGAACCAACTCATATTGTCTCAGAAGAATTGATTGTTAAATTTTTATGTGAGCATCCACACCTGAGAAATTGACAATTACTACAAATAGAGGCTTGATTTATTTCTTGATTGCCTAAACTTAAGAAAGTGATGAAAAAAATATTAATAATGCAAATTAACCTTAAAAGTGTGAAATACAAATTTTTTCAGAGATATGATTGTTAAACATTTTTAAGCACACCCTAAGATGGGGAAAGGAAAAGATAAAGCTAATTAGACAGGAAGGATAATATCTAAAATGAGGAAGAAGTTCTGAACTTTGCTCTCAGATCACATCTTGAGTATTATGCTTGATCTGTGCATCATATTTTAGAGAGGATATTGACAAGCTGAAATATATGTAGAAGAGAACAATCAGCATAGTGAAGAAACTTAAAAAAATCATATCCAAAAGGACCTATAAAAGAGAAGGCTGGGGAAGTTTAATAACTGACTTCAAGTATTTGAAAGGTCATCTTGTGGAAAGGGATTAAATTTGATTTTTTTTTACTCTATAAGATAGAGCTTGGAACAATGGGTAGACATGCAAAACAGCAAATTTGGGAAATATATAAAGGGAAAAAATTAATATCAATTGGTACTATCTAAAAACAATAACACCTTAGGAGGGAGGGACTTCCCCATCACTGGAAATCTTTTAGCAGAGGCTTCTCTTAATAGTATAAAAGGAGTTCCTGCTGATGTATGGATTGGCCTAGATGCCCTATCAGGTCTCTTTTAACTCTGAAATTCTATGATTCTATTATCCTTATCTTCTTGACAATTTTTATTTCTATAATTAGCCTGATTACCATGCCCATTATATGAATTCACATGGGCAACTTCCTTATCAAGTTCCCATAATGGTTATTTCAAAACTTTTCCATTCTCCTCAGATAACCAATTCGACTCTTCACCTCGTTAGTTCTTAGCAGATGACTTCAGATCTTACTTTACTGATAAGACTGAGACCATTTACCATGAGGTTCCTCAACTTCCCTTCTCTTCACCTTAAAATGTCTGTCTTTACCCCTCTTTTCTTGTTTTTATTTCTTTCCTAAAGGGAGAAATCTTTCCCCTCTTTACTGCCTGATTTTGTTGTTGATATAATCCTCTTCCATCTCTTCTTAGTCCTTCATCTTTCATCACCTTTTATCATCTTCACTGACTTTCTTACACTATCAAGCTTGCCCTTCCTATACCCTTATAACATGCTTAGATTGCCTATATCCTTAAAAACTTCTTAATTATTCAACCCTCTTCAAGATACATTATTATGTTGCTCCTTCCCATAATCACTAGATTTCTTGAAAGAGCTATTTACACTTAATTCCTCATCATCCATTCACTCTCTTTTAAGACATTTTCCACCCTTGCCTCTATTGGAATGGCTTGCTCCAAGATCAACCAATGACCAATCAATCACCTTATCCCAAGTCTCATCATTTTTTATCTTTCTGCAAGATTTATTCACCATTCCCATCCCAACCTCACAATACTATCTTTCCTATTGGCTTTTTTGACATTAATTATCCTATCTTTGTTTCATTTTTTTTTTCTATTTTTCTATTTCTATTTCAATTTTTCTGGATCACACTTGTAGAATCACTGTCCTAACCTGAGGCATTTTGCTTTCTGTTCCTCTTGTCACCCTCCTGACTTTCTACTTTCTGAGTAGAAGCCTATGATTGCTACATAGTCCCCACTAGGGAGTGTTTCCTGGTCAGACCACTTCCTTATGTTTGTTAAGGGGAAAGACATCAGGATAAGAAGAAACATGGCTAAATTGTCTATATGGTGAAATTTCAGAGAAGTAAAGGAGGTTCCTTCTGCCTAGAAACATCTGCTCAGAGAATGTAAGCCTATGTGGGGCCTGCTACCCTAGGTAGCCTGGAATAATTGGAGATCCTCAAGAGCCTATTAGGAAATACTACAAAAACATGGTAGAGAGGTACAGAAAGAGAAATCAGTAAGACATTGACAACTTCTCAATTGTCTTGGGCTAGCCCTGAATCTGGCTTCTAAGATTATAGCATCATCCTTAGGCCCTGAGCAGGAAAAGAACCTTCTGTTTTTTAAGAAAAGAATAATCCCTGAGTGATTATTCCCAAGGGATGAAAGATGTTTTTCTCCTCTGACCCAAGTGATAAGTGTCCCAGTCCCTTGGAGGTAATATAGGGAGTTAGGAGGCTTGCACAAAGAACAAGACCAAATGGTGATGATAAAAGTAAGAAGTCTTTATCTGACATATTTTAATTTGCAGAAGAGAAAACTCGAGACCCAAGAAGATATACAGCAATGGAAGCAGAGAGGAAAAGGCAGGAGCAGCAGGAGAAAAATGACTGGTCTCTGAGCTATGGCAAGAGAAGGAAAGGGATTCTTTCATGGTTCTTCAAAGAGGTTCATTCTTTTGTCTTAGCGTTTCTAGTTCCCATTCTTTGGTCATTCCTTCTAATGACTGTGGGAAAGTTCATCTTTTTCTCTAAGGTTTTCACACTTTTCCCCCTCCCCTTCCAATCAACTCTGGGTATTGGGAGACAACAGCCTCAAGATTACAGCAGTCACTCTGTATATGTATAGGTATATGTGTGTATATATATATGTATATATATATATATGTGTATATATATATATATATACATATATATATATACAGAGACAGCCAAAGACAGAGACACAGCAACAGAGGAAGAGTGGGCTGAATCTTACAGCAGAGATAGCCACTTAAAAGAAAGAATATCTCTAGCTCCACAAAATGTTTGCTTGGTTTGTGTCCTGATCATCACAATGAAGAAAGGTACAAATATTAGAGGTCAGACATTGTCCTCTGACAGGCTTTACAGGAAGCTTCCTAGCCTACTTCAGGTCCTCAGTACATCTAGAAGCTTGGAAGAATTGTCTCTTGCTTCTACAAGTGGACATTTGAGAACTCCTGGTCCAACATCTTCTGAATAGAGAAGTCACAAAAAGAATTTTGACTTTGCAGAATTTCAGCTTATATGGTAATTGCTTAAAAGAAGCTTTTTCTTTTCATAAGATTTTATTGTTTTTTTAATCATCATTTTTATTGTTTATTGTTCCAGGAACTATACTAAGTGCTGAGAATACAGAGAAAGGCAAAAGACAATCCTGAATTCAAAGAGCTCAAAGATGGAAGCAACATGCCTATAAGTAGATGCATCCAAGATTAATTGAAAATAATCAACAGAGGGAAGGCACTAAGACTAAAGGGTATCAGAGAAGGCTCCTTGTAGAAGATAAGCTTTTCTCCAGGACTTGAAGGAAGCTAGGGAAGCCAGGAGGCTTTCTGGAGGGAGAAAGGACATTCATTTAGTCAGTCTTTTGCCCTGTGTAAGATGGGCTATTCATTTACCATCCAAGGTTTAGGGCAGGGGATCAGACTGGGAGTGACCCTGGAGTGCAGCAGAATTGCAGAAGTAAGGCTAGATTTCTTGGAGCGCCTGAGGGGAACAGCAGCCCCAAATTGCTGAGCTGGTGAGAAACAACTCACTTGAGCAGTGAACTTGCCTACATTGGGCCCCACTGAGAGATGATGCAGAGCAAAAAAGGAGAAAAGCTCTGGCCTTACTAACATAGCAGTCCAGGAGACAGATCATTACTGTCCATTGTCACATATTTTCAACAGAATATCCCAGTTTCAAGATTCAGCACATTCTCCAACTCATTGGTCTTTCTACTTGCCTTACCATTTCTTGGACTTGCTCCTATTTTGTTCTTCGTCTCATATCTGGTCCAGATAAGACCTTCACCCCAAGGCACATGGTGCTAGATTGTAGTGTCTCCCCTAATCTGAGTGTGCTTTATACCCTGATTAGCTTGTGCACAATATTATTGCAAGAGCATGCCCTTATCTGAGAGACCCCTTTGGAGAATTCTGTAATATTGGCCTCTTTATTAAAACTCCATAACTCTTGCCCTGGATTAGGACTACAATGGGGGAAAGCTGAATTAGTTCAAACCTATCAATTTTATGATGTCATGTTTTTAGAACCTATGACAAACTGTTAGACTTAGAGATAGCTCACTAAACATGGGTTTCTTCGCTACCAATCAAAGGCAGAGAAAAATCCCCCAAAGGATCCACTGAACTACAGTATTGGCTAAAAACTATCAGCCCTATTAAAGCTATTGACCCTATCACCCAGCCATCTACCCAAAGCAGTTGCTATGCTCCTAAGGACTACTCAGTAATTTGGAAGCCAAAACTTGGATGAGGTATATAAATAGCTTTGCCAATAAAAAATTTGGGTCAACCATATGGCAAGTGTAGATTCCTTTCATGGCCCAGAATCCATACTTTGAGAGAAAAAAAAATATCTACTGGACTGGCCCAACGAACACAATTTACTTTCTGTTTATAGGTCAGCACTGTAACTTTCAGAAGAATGGAGAAAGGAAGATAGACATATATAGAAGAGGAATTTAACTTATTTATAATTTGTCTCTAAAGGACAAAAATTAGTAAGGAAGACTCATGTTCAAGTTCCTCCTATGATAAGTACCGACTGATCCCTGATAAATCACTTAATCTTTCATTGCCCCAGACAGCACCTCCAGATTATAGATTGCAAACAGCTGCAAACTCCTGGAACTCTCCCACACGCATGAAATCACAAGTCCAGGCCATAAAATCCCATAAACAACCACAAACATTAAATAAAAAGTAAATGATAAATGAATAAATTATAAATAAATACATTAAAGAGACCATAAATTCCAAACTATTCACAGTTTTTTTCCAAATTTATTTTATTTAAAGAAACAGAATGAGAAAAAATAAAAACAGAAAAGGAATACAAAATGAACAAAACAAAAGAAAACATTGAAACATTGTCATGTGCCCAGCAGAACATTGGGGAGAATTCGAAATATATAACAAATACCAGTTTAAAAAGGTATGTGTATATATACATATACATGTAGAAGAAATTATATTCATGATTGTTTATCTTTTTTTTACTTGCTTGTACATTGTTCTCTGCTGTGCACCTTTTTACTTTATTCTTTTCCCCCTTTTCATCCCCACCACTACCCCCAAGGAGGCTATAGTTAAGAAAGAATATATTTATATATACATGATATATACACACACATAGATACTCCCACTCATAGACACATATATTTCCTATCCCTGTTGAAATTTTGCTTTAATTCTGCTCCTAATGTGCCTGGCTATTACTTAACCTTCCCCCACCCAAGGATCCCTCCTTATCTTCTTCCCTCAACTTTTGCTTCTTCCTCTACCTATCCCTCTCCCCTTATTTCTTTTTTTTTTTTCTTTTTTTGCTGAGGCAATTGAGGTTAAGTGACTTGCCCAGGGTCACACAGCTAGGGAATGTTAATTGTCTGAGACCAGATTTGAACTCAGGTCCTCCTGACTTCAGGGCTGGTGCTCTATCCACTGTGCCACCTAGCTGCCCCCCCCCTTATTTCTTTATAGGTTTTGGATTGGATTCATATAAGTCCCAATGTGAGTAGGTTTTCTGAATTATGAGCCCTCTTCCCTCACCCCATGTCTATTCCTCCTCTGCACCTCATTTGTATGACATAATTACTATTTTTACCTTAACTCTGCCCCAATCTTCCTTTTGAGTTGTTGATTGTTAATGTCAATCTTAAACATATGTTATAAATTTCCCATTATTAAAAAAAAAAACATAATTTATCCATGTTGAGTTCCTTAAAACTAATCTTTGATATTGGCTCCTTTTGTTAAATTTTCCATTAAGTTCTGGTTTGATTGATAGAAAGTCCTGAAAATCTGTAAGTTCATCAAATTTCCATTTTTTCTCATTCAATATTATAGATAAATTTTCTGGATATGATATTTTTGGCTATAGGCCTAGTTCTTTTGATTGTCAGTAGATATAATTCCAGGAGCTGCAGTCTTTTATTGTGGTTGCTGATAAATCCAGTACAATTCTAATTGTAGCTCCAGGATATTTGAATTGTTTCTTTTTCTTGTTTCTTGCAAAATGTTGTCTTTGATTTAGGGGTTTTGAAATCTGGAAATAATATTCCTGTGTGTTTTCCATAAAGGATCTTGCTGAAGTGGTGATTGGTGGATTTTTTCTATTTCTATTTTCTCCTCATTTTCTATCATTCCAGGACAATTTTCTTGGATTATTTCTTGCATTATTGTGTCAAGATCCTTTTTTTGGTCACAACTTTCAAGTAGTCCAATTATTCTTATATTTTCTCTTCTTGATCTGTTCTCCAAATCTGTCATTTTTTTAAAAATATGTTTTACATCCTATTTTACTTTCTCATACTTTATTATCTGTTTTGTTATTTCTTGGTCTCTCATAACTTCACTGGCTTCCCCTTGCCCAATTCTAATTTTCAAAGTTATTTTCATCTTTGAGATTCTGTATCTCCTTTTCTAGTTAATTTTTTTTCATAATCTTGTTTTTCTTGGATTTGTTTTTTTTTTAGTGTTTCCTCAATGTCTCTCATTTGATCTAAATTCTTTTTTGAGTTCGTTCTTTTATAAATTCTTTCTGGGCAGGGAGTCATTTCATGTTACTCTTTGGGGAGGAAGCTTCTAGTACTTCAGCATCCTCCTCTGAAGATATACCCAGCCTTCCGTGTTCCTTCCATGTTTCAATGATGGAGTTCTTTCTTCTTTGCTGGCTCATTTATTTTTTTTTAATTATTTATTTATTTGTTTTGCTTTTTGCTGAGGCAATTGGGGTTAAGTGACTTGCCCAGAGTCACACAGCTAGGGAATGTTAAGTGTCTGGGATCAAATTTGAACTCAAGTCCCCCTGACTTCAGGGCTGGTGCTCTATCAACTGCGCCACCTAGCTGCCCCGGCTCATTTATTTTTTAAATGAAAGGTATTAATTTAAGCACTTCTAATCTTGGGGTAGGGAGGGATAGCGTTTTTGACTTCATTTCAGTTCTCTCCTCTGACCAGGAACCCCAAGCCAACAGCACCCCCCTCCTGCAAATGCTCTCAGCCAGCAGTGTCCCTGTCCCCCTGCCTCTGCACTTACCCGGGCTGGTTCCTTCTCACCCAGGGCTGTCTGAACAGCACAGCTAGGCCTGTTGTTCCCAATCAGCCGAGGTTCCCTCAGCCTTCCCAGACTCAGACCCTGACTCCACAAATAGTCCGGGGAGGTGAAAGTTTCTGTGGTTCCTGCTAAGGCTCCAGCCACACCCAGCTCACCCCAGGGTGATTCTGTGGAGCTAGTCCAGAGGTGTTTGCTCCTCACATGGATTAATCCCAGCCCTGGGTCTTTTTTCCGATTTTCTTGGGTTGTATTGGGAAGACCTCTATTCTGCCCCGTTTTCTTAATTTTTCAAGAGTCTATGTTCATCCTGAAGCTCAAATTTGTTCTATTTGTGGGGGAAATCTTGAAATTTACCAATCTACTCTGCCATCTTCCCAGAATTGTCGGCCAATTTATTTAACAAAACAATCTTATTTTTTTTCTGAATCCTTCTGATCTATTTTTCTCCTGTTCATTTAAACAATTGGTTCCTTTTTTAAAAAAACATAAATGTAGTTTATATAATTTTCTGACTTTGCTTTTTTCACTTTGTATGATTTTATGTTAGCCTTCCTAAATTTCTTTGTGTTCTTTGTATTTTGCCATTTCTTCTGGCACAATAACATTCCATTACCACCATAAACCATAATTTATTTAGCCATTCCCTAGCCACTGGATATATGTGTTGTTTCCAATTGAAACAAATTAAAATAATTTAAGATCCTTTGAAATAAATAATCTTGTTCAATAACCTTCTGATCACAAACATAAGTCAAGGTATAAAACAGGGAACTAGATGTTTGCCAAATGTGTGACTGGAACTTAATGAATAGCAGGTACTTGCTGAATGCTTGTTAATGCATTGATTGAAAACAGATCTTTTTATCAATCTGGTTTTAACGACTATGTGTTGGGCCCATATTTCTTTCCTCTTATGATTAAAACCATGTATCACTATCTACACTTTAAGATCATTCTCAAATTCTCAGCAATACAATGATCCAAGACAATTCCAAAGGACACATCCTTTAAAATGTTATCCATAGCCAGAGAAAAAACTAATGGAGTCTGAATACAGATTAAGGCATACTATTTTCACTTTTTTTTTTGTATTTTTTTTCTTTTGATCTGTTTTTTTTCCCTTTCAGAACATGACTAATATGGAAATACATTTTATGTGATTGCACTATATAATCTGTATCAAATTGCTTACCTAAATTAGGAAGGAGGGAAAAAATTTAAAACCCCCAATTTTTAAAAAATCAATGTTAAAATTTTTCTTTACGTGTAATTGGAAAAAATAAAATACTATTTTTAAAAAGACCTATTTCAAGCGCATGATTGTCAATGAAATATCTTCCTTGACTGCTCCGGCCTTTAGTGCTTTGATGCTGTTCTGTAATTTTTCTGTATTTATATAATTTGTACTACTTGTAGGGACAGCTGGAAGGGAAGTAGGATAGACGTACTTAGCATCACCCAATTTTATTTCTTCAGACTGGATTTGAAGGGAGATGATCGAGGGAGAGATAGGGATTTGACGAACATTTGACGGAACATAACTGGCATAGTGGGAATTGAAAGGAGTTTTTCTGCTTAGTGGCAACCATTAGAATCCAAGGCACTCAAAAGACAAATTTATCCAAATCCTCAGGATTTCTGTTGGCTGATCATCTGGCTGGGGCTTTGTGGTTTAAATCACAAAATCAATCAATCAAGGTGGCCTCTGAGACTGTACAAAAAAGAACTTTTCCCAGGAATGGAAAGAGAACAGAATTTCCATAGGAAACCAACATGTGGCAGGAGAAAAGAGAGAAGAGCTCAGATGAAGAAGTCCTGAGCAGCAGAGTAGCCCTTCAGTACAGTACACTCAGAGCTTGATAACATCCTCTGGACCAGTCAGATGACACTTGTCGAGTACTGGTAAAGAGCCAGGAGAACCATCACAGGCAGAGAAGGTTCCAGCAGGGAATTTCTCTGGCTCTCCCCAACTCTTGGCCAGGATGGTTTCCATGTCTGTGACCTCTCCACATGTATTTTCTGTGTGTGTCTCCTTTATGACCATAATGTATGATCCATGTGAGATCCCTGTGTGCACATGGGTAGAATTCCTTGTCTTTTGCTTTTCTTTTTCTTTTCTTTTTTTATTAAGGCTTTTTATTTGCAAAACATATGTATGGGTAATTCATCAACATTGACCCTTACAAAGCTTTCCGTTACAAATTCCCCCCCCCCAGTCCTCTCCCCTCCCCTAGATGGCAGGATATCCACTACATGTTAATTATGTTAAAATATTTGACGAATCGAATATGTATATACATATTTCCACACATCATTTTTGTGCAAGAGAAATCGTATCTACAAGAAAGAAAAATCAGAGAAAGGAAACACAATGCAAGCAAACATCAATCAAGAGCATGAAAATGTTATGTTGTGGTCCACATTTCACATCCCTCTCTCAGGGTGTATATGGCTTTCTTCACTGAATAATTGGAAGTGGTTTGAATCATTTCATTGTTGAAGAGAGCCATGTCCATCAGAATTGATCATCATATAGTATTGTTGTTGCCGTGTATAATGATCTTCTGATTCTGCTCATTTCACTCAGCATCAGTTCATGCAAGTCTCTCCAGGCCTCTCTGAAATCATCCTGATAGTTGTTTCTTATAGAACAATAATATTCCATAACATTCATATACCATAATTTGTTCAGCCATTCTCCACTTGATGGGCATCCATTCAGTTTCCAGTTTCTAGCCACTACAAAAAGGGCTGCCACAAACATTCTTGCACATGTGGGGCCCTTTCCTTCCTTTATGATTTCTTTGGGATATAAACCCAATAGAAACACTGCTGGGTCAAAGGGTATGCACAGTTTGATAACTTTTTGAGCATAGCTCCAAATTGCTCTCCAGAATGGCTGGATCTGTTCACAGTTCCACCAACAATGCATCAGTGTCCCAGCCTTCCCACATCCCCTCCAACATTCGTCATTATCTTTTCCTGTCATTTTAGCCAATCTTGTCATTTGCTTTTCTCCACTGCTTTTGCAATAATCTCACTCCTTGGGGCAGCTAGGTGGTGCAGTGGATAGAGCACCAGCCCTGAAGTCAGTTCAAATCTGGTCTCAGACACTTAACATTCCCTAGCTGTGTGACCCTGGGCAAGTCACTTAACCCCAATTGCCAAAGCATAAATAAATAAATTAAAAAAAAAAAAATCTCACTCCTGGCTAATCTGATGGACATTTGTGAACAGTTGATTGCAGCCCAATGCATGACTCAAAAGCGGGATAGCTTTCAGGGAGTCTCTAGGAAAAGTTGAATTACCAACTTGTTTTACCTTATCTTTATCAATAATGCCCTATGGTATAGTTATCTTTTTGTATATATTGGTCTTGTTGGTTTTGGCTTGCCAATTATCCAGTCAGGATCCTAGTGGAAAGAGAACTGAATTTGTAATCAGAGCGCTGGGTTTGAATACTATGTTGCTTACTAGCTTAGCAGCCATAAAATCTTGTTCAAGTTCCTTCACTGGCTCTCGATTCCTTTTTTGGGGGGCAGGGTGAGAATATTGGGGTTAAGTGACTAGCCCAGGGTCACACAACTAGGAAGTGTTAAGTGTCTGAAGTCTAATTTGAACTCAGGTCCTCCTGACTCCCAATTTCTCAATTTCTTCATATGAAAAATGAGAACGCTGGATGTTCTCTAGTTCTAAATTTATGATCCTATTATCTCTATTTGCATTTTCCCTATAGTGTCTCCTGATAAAGTTAATAGACACTGGAGTACAATGGTTCTACCAGGAGAAAAATGGGTTTCAGAGGCTTTTACCTATTTTGAGTCAACCTATTCTGTCTTTGCGGCTTTCCCCCAAACCCTGAAAACATACTTAGAGCCCTGGAGCAGAAGTTCCAGCCATAACCATTTCCAATCACTAGGTGGCAGGCTATCTCCACTTCTATATTGACTACATCCTAATTCTCAGGACTCAACTCTCCAGCTCACATATGCACTAGGCAGGGAAGGTTCCCAGGGAAGGGCTGAGAGACATCTCCTCTCCAGGGAGTTTTTCTCTGAAGCTCTAATCTCAAGCCTGGGCCCATTCTGGTGTGTTCTGCTCATTATGCATCATCACTTGCAGTTAGTATCTCCCCTGATAGCATTAATTGATCTAGTGATGAGTGCCCCCACTATCACTATAAACAATTAATACCAATCAGCTTTTAACAAAAAGAGATTTACTATGCTGATATTCAAAGGACAGAAATACAAAGCACTTCCTTCCAGGGATATACTCCCTCCCAGTCCTTGGTCTCAGTCCTTGGTAAGAATGGATTCAAACTGAAAGCAATCATTACAAAGCTTTTACCCCATCCCATTTCCAAATGTGGCTCCATCATTGGATGAATGAGTCCTTGCTTACAGGAGTCAGCTCTCAGGCTAATTAATTCTTGGGTTAAATCTCATAAGTTTTTACTGCCCTCACCTGACCTGGCTGCCAACAAACTATATGAAACTTATAAAATATCTCAAGACAATGTACCAAAGGAAGGAATACAAACAGGAAGTGGCTACATACCAAACAGAGAAAGACACATGATTCTTAGTTTCTTGGTGGCTATGAGTAAGCCAGGGTCCCTGCCCTACCCAAAGGCTCACTTGAGTTTTTCCTCCTTATTTGAAAGCAGCCAGAATGGAGAGAAGTTGAGTAGGACCTCTGGAAACCTACATGACAAAGCAACCACCTGAAAAACCTTTACTCATCATTTTATAAACAGGAAGGAAACATTCAGTATGTTCTGAGTCAGGAAGCAGGACTTTCCCATTATCCTTACCTGGAAGGAAGCTTAACTAGCCTCCATGTGGGGAATTGTCTCAAGACACTGTTTAGACTCAAAGGCTGGGACCCCAATATTATGAATAAAGTGAAGATAGAATGATAGGTTAAATCAGAAAGGTTTACAACCGTTGGATGATTAGACTCATAAAGTAACTTTTAAGGGTTCAGTGTCAATGGGCAAAGTCAATGGAGCAGAAGTTGCCAGGATGTGTGTTTATCCCTGTGATGTTAAACATATGTATATGTGTGTATGTATACATGGCTGTATGTATTTTATCCCTGACTTGGAAAAAGGATGGTATTAAATTTTCACATGACACAATCTGAGAATAATAGCTAACATACTGGATTATAAGATTAGCAAACAGAAGGATCTTAACAGACTAGAGTTTTATGCTGAATTTAATAAGATGAAATTCCAGCAACTCTTGCATATAGTTATAAAAATCAACTTTATAAGTACAAAATAAGAGAGGCGTGGATAGATAGAAATTTTTCTGAAAAATATCTTGGACGTTTAATGGACTGCAAGCTCAAATATGAGTTAGCAATATGATGACTGTCCCCAAAAGTTAATATAATTTTAGACTACATAAAGAAAAATCATATCTTCAAGTAAGAGTGATGGTAGTCCCACTATACTCTACCTTCATCAGATCTCATGGAATATTGAGTTTGGTGCTGGTCATTACAATTTGAGAAGGCAATGACAAACTTGACAGAGTCCAGAGGAAAACAACCAGGGTAAACTAAGTCTTGGCTGACTTTTTTGCACTGTATTTCTATCCTTGAACTTAGAAGGATATATAAATCATAATCAAGAGGACAAATATTTCTAGTTTTGTCTATCTCAGGAATTAATGAGATAGGAAGTTCCTAATTTGGTGCTGGATGTTCAGAGAGAAGAGTTTCCTAAACTACATTGCTTCTCAAAGAATGTACTTTCATATTTCCTTCAGATTCTAACTAAAATCCCACTTTCTAGAGGAAGCCTTTCCCAATCCACTTAAATTTTTTTTATTTTTATTTTTTTTGCTGAGGCAATTGGGGTTAAGTGACTTGCCCAGAGTCACACAGCTAGGGAATGTTAAGTGTCTGAGACCAAATTTGAACTCAGGTCCTCCTGACTTCAGGGCTGGTGCTCTATCCACTGTGCCACCTAGCTGCCCCTCCACTTAAATTCTAATGTTTTCCCTTTGTTGATTATTTTCTATTTATCCTGTATATAGCCTGTATTTATCTAATTGTTTGTATATTGTTTCTCTTTCTTCACCCCATCTCCCATTAGATTGTAAGCTTCTTGAGAGCAGTTACTGTCTTGCCTTTGTATCCTTAGAGCAGTGCCTACCACATAGTAGATACATAATAAATACTAAGGGGCAGCTAAGTGACAGTGGATAAAGCACCTGGCCTGAAGCTGGGAAGATTCATCTTCCTAAGTTTAAATCTACCCACAGATACTTGTTAGTTGTATGAGTTTAAGTAAGTCATTTGACCCTATTTGCCTCAATTTATTTATCTATGAAATGAGCTGGAGAAGGAAATAGCAAATCACTCCAGTATCTTTCCCAAGAAAACTCCAAATGGGGGCATGAAGAATTGGACACAACTGAAAAATGACTGAACAACAACATATACGTCAATTGACTGTAACTATCTGAAATAAAGTTAATCTGACAAACCCCTTTAAAAAAAAAAGTTTTACTTTATGTCCCCTTTTATTCAGCTTGCTTTTAGTGACTGTTTCACCCATAGCATTCATGGTATATATAACAAGGATATTCAAGAGATTAGGGAGTTCTGATCATACATATCCATTATATTGTTATCATTGCAGTGAAAAGATCAATAAAAGAGAGCCAATAAAGAATGGGGGGAAAAACAATAAAAGAGGCTAAGCACAGGGATAATGAAGAACCTCTTATTGGTCCCTATGTCTAAGGACCATATTCATTTCAATACAATAAACATTTATGTTATATCAAAAATAATTGGCCACTAAACCAGAAAGAGTAGTCAATAAGTAGGGTAGAAAAGAGAAAGACTTCATTTCCCTTTTCTTCTTCCTATTAATTGTATCATTTTGGACTTTTCTAGCTCTCCCTTGAAAAAGAGACTAAACATTAAAACTCTGGCTGAATCTTCTGCATTATATTTCTTTTCTTGAACTAATATCAATAAATCATGATCCAGGGACAGACAATTTCAGTGTTAGTGACGATTTCATGAGTTCAAGAGGTAGGGAATTCCTAAATTCATGCTGGATGCCCAGAGAAAGGAATTTCATGAAACTACACTACTTCTCAGAGAACCCCAACACCAGGAGAAATTACCAGAAGAATGCTTCAGTTGAAAGAACTAAGCAAGCTCAAGCCATAACCTGATTTGCATGGAGGTTTGGAATTGTGTTTCATAAATGATACAAGTCAGAAAGAAAAATGTGTGTGTGTGTGTGTGTGTGTGTGTGTGTGTGTGTGGTCCCACAATTTTACAATATTGTCTCTACCTGCCATAATAGGTATGGTAGGTTATTATTTTATGTTTTCCATATTTGTTTATTTGTGCTTATGACTCTTTTGTGTTTTAAGCATTTCCCTAGTGGTAAAAGAAAAATAATCATTCTTAACTGTCAACTCTGAAAAATAAATGAGCAAAGAGCTACAGAGGTTGTATACCGTTAACTCCAAAAAAATAAAATAAAATGTCAAAGAGCTCACAGAGGCTATAGACAAAATGCCTTCTTTATTCTGTTAGAGGAGAAAAATTAGATATGCATGCTAAGGAGTTCATTCCAATCAACCCCAAATAGTTAATCTCTTTTTACGAAGCCCACATATATTCAGTATTCACTTGAGTTTGGTTGATTTTTGCACTTATTTGATTGTGCTACCCTCACATGACCAAAGAGCTCCATTTGGAATACTCTGTGATTCCACAGAGATTCATTTGAAAAATGGACTACACTATTGTTTTATATCAATAAATATATACACACATGTGTACATATAACATATGTACATGTATTACATGTATTTGATATTTCCTTCCCTTTACTCTTCCACAAACCAAAAAGAAAATAAAGAAACAAGATATATCTTGTAGCTGTAGCTGATAAAATGTAAAATCTTTTCTTTCTAGTCAGACAACAAGCATTTATTAAAATTACTACTTGCTAAGCACTGTGCTAAGCATTAGGGATACAAAGAGAGACAAAGGACATTCCCTGCCCTTGAGGAGTTTATAATTTAATGAGAAAGTCAACATGTTAACAACTACATGTTAACAAGCTATATAGAGAATGAATTGGAATTAATAAAAAGAGAGAAGTCACTAAATTTTAGAGGTGTAGGGAAAGGCTTCTTGTAGAAGATGGAATTTTAGTTGGCATTTAAGGGAGCCCAGGGAAGCCAGTAGATAAAGATGAGGAAAGAATTCATATCAGGAATGGGGGACAGGTAGTGAAAAGGCCCAGATCCAAGAGACTGTTTCAGGAACATCAAGGAGCCAAGTGTCAAAGAGTGGGAAGTTGTAAGGTGTAAGAAGACCAGAAATGTTGGGTAGGGGGAGAGTGTTATGAAGGGCTTTGATGCTGGAGGTGATAGGGAGCCACTGGAATTTATTGAGAGTATGGGGGAGGTAATGAGATGATTGAAATTCTACTTTAGCAAAAACCAAAAAATTCACATTCAGGATGGTTAATGGTAAAAATGTATTTCCCTCAATCTTTTCCACTTGCACGTTCCTTATAGCTTGCTCAATACTTGGGATATACAAATGAAACAATCTCTTTATTATTTGTTATGACTTTTATCTCCTTCCTTTCCCACCCCAAACCTGTTTTCGTTCTTTACTTTTCTTTTAGACATAACCATCATATTCTTGTCTTCATAATTTGTATTTGTTTTTACTTAAGACTATTCTTTTACCTATCCTGCTCTTTTCCTCTTGTTCTGTCCTTTCCTATTTCCATTTTTAGTTTAATGTATTTTTATACCAATATCGTGTGAGTGTAATTGTGTTCTGTTTACCATTACCTATTTCAGATGAGAGTGAGGTTCATGGATGTCTACTTCTTCCACTCCTTCTTCCATGATTGTGTAGTCTTTACCTTATACATTTCTTTTACATGACAGTGATTTTTCTCTCCCTCATCCTTTCTCCCTTGGTATAGTATCTATGTCCCTCTCATTTTTGTCTTCTCCTAAAATCATCAGAACAGAATAAAACCACCCATAAGCTCTCTGTCATCTTTACTGGGTTTTTTAAATACTTTAAATATCTTAGAGTTCTTAAAAAGACATTTTTTTATCTTCCATTAAAATGCGAACAATTCATCTGCTTATATTCCCTTCCAATTAAACAAATATATGTGTGTATACATAGATACATACCTCCTTTTCTATGTTTGTCTTGATTACCTCTGTTTCCATTTCAAGATGTCTATATAATTTTGCATTCTTCATGATGAAGGCTTAGAAATCTTCTATTGTATGAAAGAACCATTTCTTCTCCTATTAGATTATACCTAGTTTTTCTGAACATGTTATCCTTGGCTGTAAATCTTTATCTTTTGCCCTTTCATATATTGGCTTCGAAGCTCTCCTCTTCTTTAAAGTGTTAGCTATGAAGTCTTGTATGAAGCTGATTTTGGTTCTTTGGTACATGAGTTCTTTCTCTTTGACTACTTGTATTTTTTATGATGTGAAAGTTTTGGATTCTGTTTATGGTGTATGAAGTTTCATTTTAGGGTTTCTTACAGGAGGAAATTAGTGCATTCTGTCTGTTTTTACTTTGTCCCCTGATTTTATGAGTTCTGGGTAATTTGCATTTATGATTTCTAGAAATATAGTAATCACCTTCTTTTTCTGGTCATGATTTTCAAAGAATATGATAATTCTTCAATTATATCTTCCTGATCTGTTTCTTTATCACCTGCTTTGATTAGGATTTCTTAGATTTTCTTCTCTTCTTTTAATCTTTTGCTTTTGTTTTAATGTTTCTTCTTTGTCTCATTAATATGTTACTTTAGTTCTGGATCATACTAATTGTCATGACACAGTTTGGAGTGAGATTTTTTTATTTGCTGTTTTAAAGCATCAATTCTCCTTTCCATTCTTTGCTTCCTAATCATTCTATTTTGCATATCTCTTTTTAGTTCTTCCAGATGATCTTGTAATTCTTCTCCAGGATAATTATTTTCTCTGAAACTTTACCTAGATTTATGGTATCACTCTCCTTCCTCAGAATTGTTGCCTTAGATATCTCTGATACCAACGTATTTCTTCATGATACCTGGAATTTTCCATGATTTTCTCCTCTCATCAGCCTCTTTAAGTAGGTTGGAGGGACCAGTGCTTGGATCAAATTTCATAAATGAATGATGTGGATAGGGTCCTTCAGATTTGGAGATGCTCCTAAGCCTTCCTCCTACTACAGTCTACTAATTTTTCACCAAACCTCCCTATCTGAACTTTCCTAGGGCTATTTATTCTCCTACTAAGCTCCTTCAGGACTCTTTAGAACTGGTATTTTCTCTACCCTCAATTCCTATTGGCAATAAGTATTCTTTTAGTTGACTGTTGAGCCAGAATTCTATGTATGTATTCTACTAAAAGTTCAATACCCAATGCTCAAATCTTTTCCTCCAGTTAATTTTGAAGTGTAAGGAAAACTCTGAAGAGAGAGGAAAGCCTTTCTGCTTCCCTGACCACAAGCCATGAACTCAAGACCTTAGGAAAACTTTTTTAAAATTTATGATGAGGTTGCTATTTATCTGTATGCTCTTTTATTTGGTATAGGTCTTTGTAAGATCTCAAAATATTTTGTTCTGCACACCACATTGAAAAGTTGAGCAATGAGGCAGAGGATAAGATATTTTCTCTGATCCCCATGACCTCTCAAACCTCTCTAAAATATGAATTATACACAAAGATAAAGCAATTTCAACTATCTCCATGGTCTAGGACACCCAAAATCTAAAAGAAGGTAGAAAAAAAAATGAACTGATACCTACTCTGAGCTCATTCAACACTCCTCTTACCTAACCAAAAGATCAACAATACAAGGACTTGCAACAAAACCCAACCTCACACCCCAGTCCCACCGTGATCTGGCTCTAGGCTGCAGAAGTTGCATTTTTTTTTTCAATCAGAGCTATATGATTTATTAGCAAAATGGAATAATAAATGGGACAATAAACTTCCCATCAGTCCAAAGCCCTATATTAAAATAATTAATCAAATAAGACCAATTAATTAAAAGAAAATAACAGGATATAATAATTAGGCTGCATGATATCTTTTTTTTTTTTTTTTAGAGTTAAGACTGAAAACATCTTGATAGACTGGCCTAAGGAGAGGACCAGGCTGAAATTCAAGATGAAGAATGTTTTTATTGATGATTTTCATAATAAGAGCAGATTAATCTGATAGCTACAAGTCATCATTGTGCCTAAGCTCCCACCCCCACTGCTGAAATATAAGGAAATAAAATTAGAGGTAAAGGGAGATGGAATCAGAGGAACATGTGACCCTAATTAACAAGTTGGGGATTCGATCCAAAGTACCTGTTGAAGCCAATGGCCTCCTTAAGTAGAATAATGAACACTCCCTGGAAACGACAGAATGGAAACAATGAAAGTCACTACATAAATTTCAATATACCATGTAGCCAAATCCGGAAGAAGCTATGGCAGTGAGAAGCCTGGTGGCCAATCCATGGCAGGATCCATGTTTAGTGAAGAACTAATCCAGAAGAAAAGTCATCATAGCCAGGAAAAGATTCCTCACTAAATTTCCACAAGGGACCATCTGTACATGTTCAAAGGACAGCCCTCTCTCAGTGGCAAGTTCACCCTTATTATATTACAGATGCATGTTTAGTTCATATAAGTTCTGGGAATCCTCATCCCATATCTCACTGGCAATGAGCCCCAATATGGGTCTCCACTCCTTAGGGGTAGAATTGAGGGTATCTTTTTCCTGTCAATGACAAGCCCTGTTCAAGTGTATGTTTCTCAATATCAACCACAAAGTATACTTATTATTGTGTGGCATAAAAATGTGACGCCCGACTCAAAATCATTACTCAGAGATTTCTCAAAGTGAAGATCAGAAGTTTATTTGAATCTTGCGAAATTCTGGATGGTCATTCTTCTCTGGGACACGCCAGGGAGAAGAAGGAGGCCCAATTCTCTCATTTGAGCACATGATTTATAGAGAGAGAGGGAAGCCTGGATTCCAGGACCTGCCAATCTCCAGAACAAGACATTTCCAGCCCACTCACACAGATATCAAGCAGACCTCTTGCAAATAGGATTCTCAGTCAAAGTCTGATTTGCCTTTGATGTTCTAAAAAGCCACAGTTAATCTCTTCCTGCAGTAGTGATTCCCAATGAAAAACCACACCAATTTCTCACAGTCATTATTCTGAGAAATCCTCAGTTTCCCATATCACTCAAATCCCTCCTCTTTTTCAACATATGAGGACTTCTTATCTTCATTAGAATCCTTGCAACATAATCTCTGTTGGACTCAAGATTGTTGTCCAAAACAAGTTGAAAAATTCCCCAAATAATACACAATTCATCAGTCCCCTCCCAAAGTTAGTGAGTCCTTGTTGTTAAGCATAATTTCGACTCATCTGCAGTCTCAGTCCATTCTTTGCAGCGTCCACAAGTCCTTTTGACTCAAGCAATCGCACTGTCCTCCTTTCAGACATGGATCAAGATGCAGTCTCAGGGTTGATATTTGTGCACCCTAAATCCTAAAGGTAGAGTCTAAGCAATGAATCCTTTAGCAAGTTGTGAGACATATTTTCTAATGAGCAAATCCTTAGTATCTAGTACAGGATCTATACTTCCTTTCTCTCCCTGAGGATAAGGGTGTCCATACAAAGGCTCTGACAGGTTGACAATCCAATGTCCCTCCAGGGTTTAGTTCTAATCCTTACAGGGCCAATGGGAAGTATGTTTCTGACTGCTAATCCAGTGGCCTGTCTCTTGATCTGGACCTTGCCTTAGCCTGAAGAGTAAGGATGCCAGGGAGTATGAAACTCCAGGAAATCTCTAAAGCTCAGGCCAGGGACATAAGGATCCTAGCAGTGAACTGTGACTGCTTGGATTCATCTCCTGCCTTTGTTTCTTAATCAGCCAGGTGATAGCCCCAAACTTCAAAAGTCTTTCCAGGAAAGGACTATCAATTCAACTCTGACAGGCTAGGGATATGGAGGAAGGCATGGATTCTGATAAGTCTGGAGAGAAGCTAAGAGACATTAAGTCTGAAGCCAAAAGATAAGGGGTATGTCTAGGTGTTTGAGATGGACAATTATGGCTCTTTGAAATGCTAGCCTAATTATTCCTGATGGTCAGGAAGTGGGGGAAGGTTGCCATTGAGGCAGAACAATTAAGGGAAACTGAAACAGAGCAATTGAGGGAAACTGAGACATGGAACTGTGGCACAACATTTCACTCTCTCTCCTGAATATTCAAATTATTGAATCACCTTCCCCAGATACCTGGAAGATTTTAGCACCATAATGCAGATACAAACTATAACAGTCACCCAAAATTTTAACCCAACAATTTCCATCCTTAAATCCAAATACAGCAATAGGGAATCCAATCAGGATTGTACAGTAATATACAGTAATAGTTTAACAGTCAGTCATCAACCACCCTCAGTTCCCCTTCTTTTCACAGACTTGAATATTCCTCACCCCAACACATATCCTCCATGAGGGCATCTATAACCCAGGCTTTTAGGCTGATCTCTCCCTGTAGTAACTATGAACCATCCTCCACCATTTAGAATTAACACTCACATCAGTGAAAGCTTTCAGGAACCACTTCAGTTACTACTGGACTTATCTAAATCTTGAACCCTAATGATTGATTATTGCATAAGCAAGCAGTGACAGGATATTGCCCTCAGAACAATGAGCAGGAATCAGAGACACGCTCCCACAACTCCCACTATCTGTCTTGGAAACCCAGTATCATAGACAAGATTGGCATCTGGCAGCCACAGAACTCCAGCACCATGGAGGCCTGAGGCCTCAGGGCCCTTGTCACACCATTCCCACCTCAAGCAGTCCAGACCCAGACTCATTTGGGACAAAAGGAGGAAGGTCTCATCTTCTGGAGCTGCTTCAGGCTGACAAGGGGCGTAGCTAGATCCAGTGGGGTCTGACTGAAGAGGGCAGATAGCTGGTGCTGGCAGCGGCTGTAGCCAGTGTTGAGTGTCAAAATCAGGTCTCAGGTGACTCAGGTTGCCCAAGTGGTTGGAATTTCATGCACTCAGAGTCTGGAAGAAGCAACTCTCACAAATACATTAAAAACATACAAGGACTAAAATTGAGCAGAAGAGAATATACAAAAGTGATCAGAAACTAGAAACCTACCCAGAAAAGGGCTGAGGGGGAGATGAGGCTATCACAAATGTCTCTTGTCCAAATAACTTTCCCTAGGATAAATACCAAAAACGCTTTCCCAAAATTCTTGCTTTTCTTTCCTTAAAGGAATAGATGTAATGGGCAAAACATTGTGCCCCTCAGTGAGTACGATCTCTCCCAGAAAAATCCCTAAATTCTCACAAGGAAAAGCTTTCACACAACCAGTGCAGATGTTAGCACAACAAAAAGCAGTTTGAAGCCTCTGCAAGAGGCACATTTGCAGGTCTTTCAAAATTTACTTGCCTGGGAGCTATATGAGGGAATGCAGGAGTTAGGTTGGGGGTTAAAGTTGCCATGGTCCTGGGCAAACAATCAGCAACATGGGCAACAGATCTGTAAGCCTGCTTTCCCAAACCTAAAGTGAATCCCCTTCATTTAAAAGAAACAACAGAAACCTCTCTAGGTTCATGGATAGCTGGAAGTAATCATCTTCTCTGCACTGAATTGTTTGGCTATCAAAAATCCCCTTCTTTCCATATAGCGCCCATGATCATGCAAAACTTGAAAAACACATTTGAAGTTAATATAAATCTTTGATAAGTAAGCAAAGGGGTCTAGGATTGGGGTTCCAGAGACCTCAACAATCTAGCCCTGCCTTCCATTCATATACAATGTAAAAGGCTTTAGGCAGATTAGTTTATCTTTCAAAGTCCCCCCCAAAAATTTAGCCTAATTTGGGCCTGCTAAGATTGTTCAATCCCCTCAAAACAAAAGGGAAGTCTCTATCTACTGATAAATAAACTCTAGCTCCAGAAAACAAGAGTTAAAGATGTTATAGCAGTGACCAGAGAATCCTCTAAAGCTGGACCGCCAATTAAAATATATACTTTATTGTGTTTTATATCTTCCACTAATCATTTGCTTTGATTACAGAATTTTGCTAGAAGAGGAAAAATCAGGGACATGATACTTAAATAGTATCAGAACTGGTCCTTCAGATCTTAACCTGAAAACCCATACAGGATAGAGCATCCTTAAAGCAGTTTACTTAGATAGCTGTCTTAATTTTTAATAACTCCACCTTAAGACAGACTCAGGAACAATCAGGTGGGTTCTCACCACTGGGGAAACTGAATCAGAAGAATCCCACCTTCAGCAGAGACGAAGATTGTTCTTCTAGTTTGTTCCCAGACACTAGCTTCCACCTACAACAATTCCTTCTGAGTACTATGGCATATTCCTTTCAGATGGTGGATCACTGGCTTGATGATCTTTCAGATAGTCATAACTGCATTTAAAACTCCAAACAAATGTCAATTGCAGGCCCAAGAGATTTTATCTCCTACAGCAATTCTCATTAATCAAGGCCTCAGATGAATCTAACTCAAGTATCACAGTGAATCTTTTACTAAAAAATTCAACCTAAAAATTCACAGCTTATACAGCTTATCTTTCATATCTAAGTAGATGGTTTTACAATTCAACATTACAGATCATTTTGTTTTTAAAATGCCCAATATATAGAAAAATTTCAAATTGCATATTATCTATTATTCTCAGAGTCCCTCTAGACAATGAATACAATTTCAAGATGACTCAATTAAAACTCATACAGAATATTCCGATTCCACATAAAAGGATTTTTCAATTTTAACATTAATAATTTCTTTTTAAGAATGGAGAAATTAATAAATCAACTTCCTCCGATTTGAGGAATCCCTACAAACCTTTTCGGAAGCAGCCCCAAATCTATCAGATCAGATTGCATGTAAATGTAGGCTGTTCCTTTAAACAATATAATCAATTGATATTTCAATCAGCCAAGAGCTGCAGTTCATTCAAAAGCGGCTATACCACAATTAATGGGGGAGGGGAATTAGACTGTCACCTGGGAAGACTCCTTTCCATGTGGCTACCCTTCCTCCCCACTACTCCATGTGGCATTTTTCTCAACTACACCATGCTTCCTGACTCCCACTTCTCACAGCTAACTTTTTAGGGTACCACATCCCTCAAAATCTTATCTGCCAGCCAAACACAGATTCCAATCTCATAAGGATATCTCCCTTCCATATCTCCCTTTCCTTTTCCATCTCTCTCAACCCCAGATGCTAATTGTTCCTTTCATTTCTTAAAGAAGCAGGAAGGGAGGTGAGTTAAACCTTCACCTTTGAAGACAAAAGATTCCTTCCTGTCTCTCCCTCCCCCAGGAAATCATTCAAACCAGTCAATTGTTTCTACAAATCAATCTTTCTTATCCCATTTTTTTAAATGGCCTTCTTCTATGTATTTATATTTATATTTTTCCTTTTTCCTTTTTTTATTTTTTTATTTTTTTTTCTTTTTCCTTTTTTTTTAAACAACTCTTCTCCATTTCCACTTGCTTCAAAATTTTAAACTTGAAGATTCACAATATAGTGAATAGTTAAATAACTCCATAAAACTCACACACTTGTTCAGCATGAGAAACTTTAAAACATAACTAACAATGTTTACAAATTACCCAAAATATCTTTCAGAAGGTAACCCAAGTTATCAGAACTTTTTAAAACAAACTATTATTAAACTAAATCAAATCAAATACAGATGTTAGAAATTTCTCTTTCAATGCTAAAAAGTCAATTATTCAAACAAATTCCTAAGATCTCATACCCAGAATAAACAGATTTAACATGCACAAAACAACAATATTATTTCCCAAAATTTAAAAATTTAAAAACTAAGTTCCCCAAAATTCAATAGACCAATAAACCAAAAATAATATGGCTTTTTCCCACTTAAGTAAATTTTCTAAAATCCCAATTAAACATTGCAAACAAACTGGATTACCATTTGGTTGTATATGTGTATGTATGTATGTATATATATATATATATATATATATACACATGCACATACACACACACACGCATTTTAAACTAATTTTCAGAAACTTTTCCCCAATTTTTAAAAAGTTAATCAGCATCAGTTTCCTTTGTTCTCTCTCTTACCTCCCCAGTCAGAGCAGCTTCTTGAATTAGGTAAGTCTTCATTACTATTTCTCTCTCTCTGCCAGTGTTTAAAACAGCTAAACTTTTTATCTTCCTTTTTCTTTCAAATAGTACAAACAGGTTACAATTAAGCACAAGTTGAAAACCACAAGCATTTTATGTCAAACACCAACACGGAAACAATCCCAATATAAAAACTACTCTTCACTGAATTGACGGGGCATAGTTTCTTTCTCTCTCCGAGGCTCTGAGCTCCTGCTGCAGTCAGGGAACGGAAGGAAGGTGAAAGAAACCATCTTTGCCTATCTTCACTCTCTAGTGACCAATTGTCAAACTCCCCAACTATTATTCTAATGGGCTTTCCTGAAGTTCCAAACTTGGCCAGAGTTGGACCAACAGGAAAGTCTCTCTCTCTCTCTTTTTTTTTTTTTTTTCAAATTAATTCCCTCTATGTACAGATATTGGGTTCCAGAAACTGAACTGTTTGGAGACACTCCCATAGTTCTCCAGTACCTTGGCTTTTCTTCTGCTAATTCAGCCTCTTTGCTGGAGTTGCCTGTGGAAGGTGGAAGTACAACAGTTAAAGAGTCCCAAGGGTGGAGTGAGATTTTCGATGTCCATTCCTTCTCCACCTATTGTCTGCCTCTTTGGCTTGGAACAGCCAGGCCTTTATCCCCTGAAGCCAGAGATTTGCAAAACTCCAATTCCTCTGAATTGAAGGGACTTTTCCTCATTCATATCTAATTAACTCCACCCTGATCTTGTAGCAGCAATGCTCTCTCATTCTCCTTAGCTCTTCCCCTTTCAGTTCACTAACTTATCCCAAATCCTCAGCTGATTCCCTAATGAACTTTCGGCTGGTATTCCCTGACCTGGATCCAGGTTTTTTGAACACTAGACTGCACTTTAATCTCTCTGTAAAGAGTCACCTCTTTACAAATGGTCACCTCAGAGCTTATTCAGAAAGCTTTTATCTGGAACCCGAAGTCTAACAACACACCTTAATTTAGGAGAGCTATTCTCTCAGGCCAATGATTCCCAAACCTTCTGAGGCTTACCTTAGGTTTCGAAGACAAGATTTCCTGACCACGAGCTCAATTTGACTTACACACACCAGGCTTAATTCAGTTTCTATCTTCACTGAGAATCTATTATCGGGTGCTTTTGCCCAGTAGAGAGGAAATTGGTGTCCGTTTCAGAAACAAGGACAAAAGGTCCATTTGGCACCATTGTGTCTCTGAAACCAAGCAACAATCATTCCCTTACCAGGCATTTATCCCGGACGAGCCCCCAAAACTGTGTGGGATAAAAATGTAACTCCCGACTCAAAGTCATTACTCAGAGATCTCTCAAAGTGAAGATTAGAAGTTTATTTGAATCTCGAGAAATTCTGGACAGTCATTCTTACCAGGGAGGAGAAGGAGGCCCATTTCTCTCATTTGAGCACATGACTTTTATAAAAAAAGAGAGAGGCCCAGCTTCCAGGCCCTGCCAGTCTCCAGAACAAAGCATTTCCCACCTACTTAAGACACACAGATATCAAGCAGACCTTTTGCAAATAGGTAAATTGCAAATAGGTTCCCAATCAGTTGGGTCTGCCTTAGATATTCTAAAAAGCCACAATTACTCTCTTCCTGCAATAGGATTCCCAATGAAAAAACACACCAATCTCCCACAATCATTATTCTGAGAAGTCCTCAGTTTCCCATCTCATTCAAGTTCATATAAGTTCTGGGAATCCTCATCCCATATCTTACTGGCAATGAGTCCCAATGTGGGTCTCCACTCCTTAGGGGTAGAATTGTGTGTATCTTTTTCATGTCAATGACAAGCCCTGTTCAAGTGCATGTTCCTCAATATCAACCACAAAGTACACTTATTATTTCTCTCTTATCATTAAAACAGTTTAATTTTATTTAAACAATTAATATCCACCCTGGGCAAGTTACTTAACCCCAATTGCCTCAGCAAAACAAAACAAAAACAAAAACAAAACAATATCAATTAGCTTTTACAAAGGCACAGCTACTGAGATGATCAATCAAGAACAGAAGTATAAACATTTGTCCCTAAACCCTAGGGGTACATTCTTCCCTTTACTACTTTACTACCTTGGTCCCTGGGAAGAGTGGATTCAAACTTAAAGCAATTAGCATTCACCTAAATCTGCTTCCAAATGCAACATAGACAAATCATGTCATTCTCTACTGGCTGCCTTTGATCCACTTCTCTGTTGGGTCAAACAGATTATTCAGACTTTATTCCTGGCAGGGCTTAGCTGTCTGCAAACTTTGGTATGAAATTGAGCTCCTGGACTTTTGGTGGTTCACTCAATAGAGAGAGGAAACAGTCACCCACCATTTGTTCATCAAAACTCAAAACACTTAGAAACTCATAGAACTCCTCTTCAAAGTATTCCAGGGAATTGAAGAGGGACCGAATCATATAGTTAGTATTTGGCAAGCATCTTCAGTTCTAGGTCAACAGTTAATGAAAAGGCTTCTCTTCTTCGTGTGATAACCAGACAGGAACAATACTTATGCAAATCCGGACAGGATCTTCTTAAGCACCCTTTACATTTTCATAAGGATTGGGTCTTATTGGCCAATTCTACATCCCCGTTTTATATGTGGAATAAATCAAGTATTCTCTGAAGTACCTTCTCAAGCTAAAGTTCAAACTCTGCTGACTCAGGTGCCTGATAGCTGTTCTTTTGAAGTCTTACTTCCTAGAGGTCAGTTTTACAGGCCTCAGTCTACTAGGTTTTGTTTTATAAAAACAAGATTGGTTCTGGGAAAGGCAGCCTAATGATGGAGTGGAGAGACTGGTGGTATGTTGGTTTCCTTCCCCTTTTTTAATTCATTCTAAAAACCTCAGTTATCTCACATCCTGTCCCCAGACAGTAGTGGACAATTTACTTGGTCTGGTGTACTTCATTCCAGCAGAATGCAGCCATGGCTTCTGACATTTTTGCTGCTTCTAGGTGAGTCAAACTTATCCTGAATAGGAGAGGTGCAAGATATCCTTAATTTCTTGGACTATCAGAGACCTTTTCCAGATAAGAACACTGGTTTCTCTGAGGAATTAGGAGCATGGGAAGGATATTATCTTTGACTGGACACATCTGGAGAAGGGAGAGTAGGCTACATGTCCATGTATCACAAGCCTCCCATTTCTTTAAGGCTTGCTGAGTGTTATATATACATTACATCATGCATTGCTCACAACAGCCCTGTGAGTTTGGTGGTTTTATTATCCCCCCCTTATTTTTAAGGAAAAAAAAGGAGAAAATTAACTTGAGAGAAATTAAATATGTCTTTAGTCATACAGCTTCTCTTGGCAAGATCTAACTCTATGATCTCCTGAAGCCAAGTCCAGAGCTCTATCTATTATGTCTCAATCTCAGTTTTCTTACCTATAAAATAATATTTAGAGTACAAAATAACTAATATTGCATAGAGTTATAAAATTTTATGTTTTCTTCTTATATGCATTTCTAACCTTCAGAAGGTGGTGGTGGGGTAACTTCCAGGATCATAGAAGTAGGTATCATCAGAGTAAATAGATGGAACAATGGAAAATGATATGGTGCTTACTAAGCACCAGGCACTATGCTAAGTGCTAAATAATTATAAATCCCTTAGATCCTCACAATAATTCTGTAAGTTATGATCCCCATAATTATTATTCCCATAGTTGTTATCCCAGTTTCCTCATCTGTACAGTGAGGATATGGGGATATCCCCAACTGTGGAAATAATAACTCTGGGCATAATAATCTACAGAATTGTTGAGAGAATCTAAGGAGTTTGTAATTATATAGCACTTGGTATAGTGCCAGATTATATCAATATTATTATTATCTGCAAGGTGGGTACAGGAGTTGAGGACAATGAGACAAGGTCCTAAAGGGAAGCAGGTCCTTTCATTTCTCTGTGAAACAGAATTCTTAAAACAGCATGGAGAAAACATGCTAGATGCACTCTGTGCTTTCTCCCTGCCCTTTGCTGACTCCTCTCTTTTCTCTTGTAGTTCTGACTGGCAGGAAAACAGGTGAGTTTGCTTCTCTATTTCTCAAATTTCTGTTAGAATTCTGAGAGCCCAGCAATTATAGAATATTGCGAATTAACTATCAAATAAGGAATAGAATCTGTAGTTCCTGCTCTCAATAGGGTTTCACTTTCTATTTTTCTGGCCAGATTCACATTAGAGACAAATAATCCAGAAAAAAAATGGTGCTCCAAACCCCTTTTCCCATATTATCTATATCTGACTGTGGGTCATAAGTGGGGGGGAGCCTCACTTGTATTCTAGAGCTGACCAAAAATTCTTTTGTTCTCCTCTCTCCATCTCCAGCAAGTCTCTCAAAGTCAGTAGTGACCCTGCACCCACCATGGTTCAGGGTTCTCAGAAATGACCTTGTCACTCTGAGGTGTGAAGGGCCTGGTGCCTCTGAAGTCAACTCCACCATCTGGCACCACAATGACACGATTATTCCGGTCCAAAACCAGGACTATAACATTATAGCCGACAATATCACATACAGTGGGAACTACCAGTGCCAAATAGGCCAGTTGGCCCTTAGCGATCCTGTGAGGCTAGAAGTCTACCAAGGTAAGTGTGGGGCCCTGAAGTTAACCACCTCTTCACTGACAAGCTTCAACCTGAATTACTCTTACCATACACAGACTCTATGCCTACTTACATGATGATGAACAGAGTTGGGGAAAAAAAGAACTACACAAATCAACTTTCCTGATTCTCACATTTTAAAAAATAATTTTGTTTATATAATTTTATTTATATATAATAATGTAATATAATAAACTAAATAACCATCTTATTTATATATAATATGGGTATAGGCATTCCATTCTCCCAACCTAGTCACAAAAAAATTCAAGTTGTACAGGTTTCCTCCTTAATCTCAAAGTAGTTATATGCAAATAGATAGGTGTTAGGGGAAAAAAAAAACAACAAAAAAAAACTGTGGTCATATTTATTTTCAGTAAGTACTTCTTTCTTAGTCTGATTTTTTTCAGGTCTTCTAAGAACAGTCTATGTTTTCCTTCCTTTCCACAAATAAAACTGTCCACATCCAAAAGGTGTAGCATACCTTGCTTATACTTATTTATATGTGCAAACTTTCTCTCCTGTAAATAGTAAGCACTTTAATAATGAGTCTTTCATTTTAATGTGTGTATCTCCAGAGCCTAGCCATAGTAGACATTCAATAAAAGGCCTATTTAGTTGATCAGACACATGACCCTTTCTTACTGACTTTATAAAAAAAAAAAAAAAGCAGATCAAAGCCATCACACATGAAATACCTGAGCTTCCCTCCAGTCTCCATCATCATTCAAATCATCCTTTTTACCTGACTCAGAGAAACGATCTAACATTCCTTTCCAAAATTAACCCCATTGCCTGTGCTCTTAAGCACTCCCCCTTGAGATATTGCCTACTCATGATTCCTCTTGTATTTTCAATGTCAATCAGATCTTTCTCCTCAGCCTACAAACAAGCTAGTCTTGCCTGCCTTTAAATGTTGTTCCCACAATCTGCCGCTCATGTAAGCTACAATCCTATCACTTTCCTCCAACCACCAAACTTCTGAGAAAAGTGATCTATACTCCCTGCATTTTCCCCCTCATAGTACATAGTACACTCATACTTCAACTCCTCTCCAATCTGATTCCTTTCTACAACAATGCAGTGAAATTGCTTTCTTAAAGTTATCTAGTAGCTCTCATTAGTTAAATCCAGTCATCTTTTCTCAGTCCTTTTCCTTTTTCCTTTCTCTGCAACATTTGGCAATGTTGACCATCCCTTGTCTTGCTTGAAACTTTCCTTAATTTTAACTTCTATGAGATGCCTGGAGTGTGATTCTGCCCATTCTTTGATCATTTTATCTCTGCCACCTTCTTTTGGCAATCTTCTGTTTTCCAACCACAAAAATGAAGATGTTTATTCTCAATGAATTATAAACTTCTCAAGTTTTTATTTAAAATCTCTAGGTAGGGCACAATAAAGTTCAATGGAGAGAAAACTGGAGGTGGTCCCAAGACCAACTACTTGGTGCCCTTAATCTGATCACCTCCTGTCTTTTATGGGAGTTTGTCCCTTTGACCTTCCCTCTATCTCTATGTCTCCTCAATTTTTAAAGGTTTCCTTATCCATGGGCTCCCTCTCTGTTGAAGTCTCCTCAACCTTAAAAAAAATTCCCTTAATTCTACCATTCTTCACAAAGTATTCTATATCTCTTCTCTCTCACAACCAAAGTCCTAAAAAAGTTCATAATCTCCCTTCACTTCTTTGCAAAAGTAGGGAGATCCTTAAATTTGGAACATTGCATAAAATATGAGATATTTTTGATATGTTGGTTGCTTTTACTGAATTTTTCCTCTTTTTATTCTTTTTCAAATGAAAATTCTTTGTTATAAAGAATGCTTTGCAGATATGATAGGAATTCAGGCAGAAAATTAGGCAAAGTTTAAAACAAAAGAAACTAATGAAATCTCTTTCTTTAAAAAAAAAAAAAAAAAAGACAAAGATAAAGACAAAGCTGTTTACATTTGTCCACACTTTCCCAGGTCACATTTGCAGTTTCACTTCTGCCCCATCATTTGACTGAAACTGCTCTCTCCAAAGTCACCAATCATCTAACATGGTACCCATAGCATAATGCCATGTGACCAATCCAGGTTTCAGAATCAGAAAAGCTGAGCTCATCATTCCAAGTAAGTTGGAAATCTCTATTGCCTTGGCAAGTAAATTAACCCTTTCTGGAGTTCCATTTTCTCATTTGCAAACTAGGAGGACTGGATTAGGTCATTTCTGAGGTTCCTTTTACAGCTATGATCTCTTTGTGGTTAAATCCTATGACTTTTTCCAAGTCCTCATCCTTCTTGACTTCTCTATAGTATTGCACACTATCCTTCTAGCTATTTTCTCCTCTCTAGTTTTTTATGATACTTTTGATTGTCTTACTCCTTGTCTAACTGCTCTTTCTCAGTATCCATGTTAGCCCTTGAAATTTGGTTGCATCTAAGGTCTCTGTTCAGTACCCTCTTCCTTTGAGTACTCTCTATCTCCATGATCTCATCAGCCCCATTCCAGGCAGATAATTTCCAAATCTACATATTATATTCTCTCTCTTGAGGGCTAGATTCCCCATCTCCAGCTGCCTATTGAATCATCTCTACCTGAATGGATCTCAAACTCTACTGAACTCATTCATTTTGCCCCCTAAACTCACTCCCCTTCCCAATTTCCCTGCTTTTGTCAAGGATCTTATATGAATTTGCAATGCAGGAGACATCCTTGACTCTTCACTATTCTCTCTCACCTCCTACAGCTAACCATTTCTCCAATCTTTCTGATTCTAACTACATATTTGACTCTTTTCCACTTACATGACTGTACCATCCTAGTTCAAGGGCTCATAACTCCTCACTTATTACAACAGTCTTCTATTTGGCATCCATGCCTCCAATATCCATCCTTTCTCCATTGTACTTTCCACATAGAGCCCAAATGGATATTCCTAAAAGCATAGGTTTGACCATGTCAGTCCACAGCTGAAGAAGCTTTGAGAGTTCGCTGTTAGCCTATAAAAATACGAATAAAATAGAAACATCTCTGCTTGGCATTTAAAGTCCTTCATTATCTGACTCCAATCTATCTTTCTAGACTGATTTAATGTGATTCCTCCTCAAGGACTCTATTCTAGCCAAAGTGGCTTTACTATTCCCTGTACATGAAATTTTGTTTTTCCCCATTATGTAAGCTCCTTGAGAGCAGGGATTATGTCATTTGTACCTTTGTACACCCAATACCTTGCCCACAATAAGTACTTAACTAATGCTTGTTAAATTAAATTTTAATTTGAGATAAAGATTCTAGTTTTTGTTCTTCAAGATATGATGAATTTTGCTTGGTTGGCATGAATGCATCTCTGTCTTTTATTTTTTTAATTCTGAACTTAATGAACATCCCAAAAATAAATATTTCATATACAAAATAGAACCAAAAAAAAAAAGATTAAATGTGAAAGCACATGTCTCTGTTATGTACAACTTGTTTTTTTTAAGTGAATAAGAAATTCAATTTATTTTAAAAGCTATCCTATTTCTTTATTTCTTTCTGAACTTCATTCTGTTCTCATCTGCATGTTAAAAAACGGTCCAAGGACCATTTTTCTTTTTCTTTTTTTTTTTCAACACTACTAATAGTCCTCTTTTCTCCCCAATTCCCATTATGAAAAAAACCCAAACCCTTGTAACAAATATATGTGTGGTCAAGCAAAACAAATCCACACATTTGCCATGTTTAAAAATGAGTGTCTCATTCTTCACTTTGAATCCCTCCATCATGCATGTATTTCTATTTCTATATTTTTTTTTTTGGTATCTTATGATTTTTTTTTCATATGGGTGTCTATACTAGGAGGTCTCTAGGGACAATAAGGTTGTTTTTAGCCTCTTACAGCTCCCAGTCAGTGCTTTTGATTGAGGTTACCTCAACATCTGACCACCTCCTTTGTCCTAAGAGCATACCAGGGAAATGAGCTTTTCTTTCCCCATCCCAGTCTAGAGTGACTTGAAACTCTACTATGAGTTAAGACCTCTTGGAATCTTGATCTTTCTTTATTTTTTCAGACTGGCTGCTACTCCAAACTTTGAAATTGGTTTATATGGAAGGGGAGTCCATGGTGCTGAGATGTCACAGCTGGGGAAACAGAGTCATCTCTAAAGTCATATTCTTTCAAAATGACAAAGGAAGGAAATATTCTCTACACGATTCCAACTTTACTGTCAATGAAGTGAACTATAATGACACTGGAAATTACTACTGTTCAGCAAACATAGGAAATAAAAGAGAGACATCAAAAGTGGTGAAAATTATTATCGAAGGTGAGATACATCAAACCAGCAAAAAGTGAAGGCTTTGAAGGAAGGGGACCTTGGAGGGTGTATATAGAGAAAGTTAATGGTAGTTTTAAGATACTTCAGATCACTGTGAATTTCCTTTCTAGCTACCAGCACAAAGGCTAGAAGTCTCTAGCTGCATTGGCTTACTATTTTATTTGTATCTAAGTTCTACAAAGGATCTCTTGGGAGGCAAGGTATCATTCATTCAAATGCAATTGCAAAGAAACAGAAGCCATACCTTTCCCTCACTACCTAATTCTGGATTCTTCCACTGAAAGGAATAACTTCTCATTCCCATGCAACCCACTCTGTCTTTTAGAATCTTTTGTCTTTTAGAATCAATGTTCCCTGATTCAGACAGGATTGATTCAGTCATTAGGATCAGTACAACAATTTTATTAAAAATTCTTGAAATCTACCCTCTCATTCCCTGGGGTGTCTGGCCTTTCTGATGAAATTCTAAATTTCTGAATCCCGAGAAAGAGTAATTAGAGTTCATCTTTCAAGTCTGTAGGCTAGGCAGGAGCTCTTTCCATTATAGAAGGTAAAGAAGAAAATATCATTTTGGGCTTAGAAGATTAAGGAACTTGATTTACAAATTATAGTAATGATAATATTATAATCAATAATAAACATAAATATTACAAAATTCAAATGTAGCATGAGTATGGTGTAGGTGTAAAACCTCATTCTTCTTGTTTTCTCTGTGTGTCTGTCTCTGTCCCTGTCTTTCTGTATGTGTATGGGTGTCTCTGTCTGTGTCTGTCTGTGTCTGTCTGTCTGTCTGTTTCTCTCTCTCTCTCTCTCTCTCTCTCTCTCTCTCTCTCTCTCTCTCTGTCTCTTTCTCTTACCTTTTGGCTAAGACTCTTAGCATTAGATCACTTAAAAAAGTGATTCACAAGAATCTCACAGTATCTATCCCAAACCCCAAAACCAAGGACAGATGACTTCTTTTTCTTTCTTTCTCCTTTAAGAAGTAAGTGCTTGATAGATATTTATTGATTTGATTTATTGATTCACTGGCATTCTAATGGTTCTTCTTCTTATCTCTTATTAGGTACAAATGTAATGCTACATTCATCCACTTTCTCATCTGCTAAAATCTGGTACTATGTGTTTTTCTATCTTGTGATGGGAATTCTGTTTGCAGTGGACACTGGTTTATACTTCACACTTAAGACGAAGGTCAATAGCCCAAAGAAGGACACAAGGTACCTTGTAATCAAATGGAGTTAGGAACCTGAAAATGGCTGACTCATCAACCTGTAGAATGACTGAACTCTTGGCATGGTAGCAACCCATTCATCTCTATCTGCTTCCTCATCTCCTGATCCTCTACCTCCTTCATCCATTTCTGAGAGCAGCAGAAGGAGACACCTGTCAAGTTTGGGATTAGGGCTCTTCCTTACCCTTGCCCTCTAGTTTCTCTTGGTCTTCAGAGGATAGAGGTGTCTATGAGCAAAGTCATCTGCCCCAGCTAGCACCCTTCTCATTGTTGAGTTCCTAAGAGCTATGGGCTATATAGTTACTGACCCTATCTTAGACACAGAAGGACAATGCAAATGTATGAAATAATCTTAGTATTTTAATAACAAAACTTCTAGGACACTAATAATTTAATATTTTGGCTACATCTGTCTATACATGAATGATTTGAAGATAGTCATACATATCAGTGTTGGGAGATTATTGATACTGGGAGTTTGGAGAGAGATGAAAGACAATAAAAGAATGGAGAAGGGAATGGCAGAATAACAGGAAAGGTCAAAGACCGGGATAGGTCAAGGGGATCCTGCAAGAAAAGAAGCCACCTCATCCATCAGAAAAACCATGTGTATATATTTCCTGGATTGGAGGGGATTACAAGGATAGAATATTGTATACATCTCAGACAAGGTTTCCTTATAAGATATTTTTATTTGGTTGCTTTTCTTTGTCACAAGAGAGGAAAATGACTACCATGTTGAGACAAAATACAACAATAATATTAAGCCAAATCAAATAGCTAGAAAATAAAAGGGGGAAAAGCATGTGATCAAACTGATATCCAGTGTAGTTGTATTGTCTGGTCCTACTCAAGACTGCCATGTTCTTGGCAGGACTTCAACACCAACACCATGTTGTTTCAAAGGAAACTTCCATCATCCCTTTTCAATCCACTTATTCAATAAATATTTATTCCCAATCTCTATAAGCAAAGCACTATGATAATCACTGTTGGAGATTAAATAAGAGACATCCTCCCTAAACTTACAGATCAATATCACAATTTCCATAAAGTGGTGGAGATTAACATTTAGGATATTAAGGAAGATGGGTGATGAGGAAGTAGAGTCACCCTACTCCTTTAAGAAGTTCCCCAGTAAATAGGAAATAAAAGAAGAGAATAAACATTAAGTGCTTACCATGTGTCAAGCACTGGGCTAAGTGTTTTAGAAATATCTCATTTGATTCTCACAATCTTGGAGAGATAAGAATTATACTCATTTTACAAATGAAAGTGAGGCAAAGGTTCATTGATTTTCTTAAGCTCAAATCTGAGATATGAGATCAAATTTGAACTTGGTTCCTCTTTACTCAAAGCCTACTGTTCTGTCCACTATACCACATAGTGATCTTTAGGTGAGAAACTAGAGATTCAAGGGAGTTAAGCATAAAGTTTTGAATTTTGTTTTAAGATGGGTAAAAGCCATATGTGCTTGAAAGCAAAAAAGTAGTTGTCAGTAACAGGGAAGAGTAAAGATGTTTGGAGGAGACTAAATAGCTGAAAGGGAAGATAGGAGGTAATGAACTTATGAGTATAAATGTCAATCTTAGAACTTAGCAGGAAATGCCAAGACAAATGTTTCAAAGTCATTAACAATAGAAAGGTCCTATCTATATCAAAATATTCATAGCAAGACTTTCCATGACAGCAAAGACCTGGAAACAAAATAGATTTCCATAATAAGGGAATGTTAAACTAACTGTGGTAACTAATTTTACTTTGCTACAAAAAAAAAACAAATATGATTAATTCAAAGAAGCATTAAGAAGACATTTCAATATGTGAACCTATGCAGAATGAAATAAACAACTAAATGTGTGTATGATTTTGCATATTTGTATTTATTGACCCATGTGCACATATGTACATGCATATGTAGGAGTATAAATATATATGAACATAGATGGAGATATTTTAACTGGCCCCAGTTGGTCTTTCCCATGTTTGGGAGGAGTTGTTGAATAGCCAGAACCATCAGCCTTTTCAAAAGGCCCAAGTCAGCTCTCACTACTTCTACTACATTTGTGTCTGGATGGAGCAAGGTGTATAAGTGAGACCAAGTAAAAGGGGGAAGGGCTTTCCATCCCTCTGAGAAATGGAATGTCCTTGACCTGCCTATTTATTCTTTTCCATTCTAAGTTCAGAGGGAAAAGTCTTCAAATTGGTTTAAAATTTGAGTTTCACCAATCCAGGCATCAGAATCCAGTTTAGGTGTTGCAGCCAGCAAAGTATCCATGACAGGGAGCAAAAAACTTCTTTGGGAGACATCTACAGAAACACAACCCACAGGGAGAACTCACCTGGCAGTGATTTTGGCTTGGAAGTAAATTGAATGGGACCAATTCTATGTATAATTGATCTCATTTAGAGTTATCAGATGCTACCTTAGTGTGGAAAGTAGTGCCTTAATTCTCTTGTCTTGTTGCATCATCTCTTGAGTGCTTCCTTGTAGTGTGGAAGAAAAATCCAGCACATTACACTTTGTATACAAGTTGGTCAGAGATAATTTTTTAACTAGTTAAACTATTCCAAGTTGAAGCAGTTCTCCTCAGAGGCAACTTAGTGGTGCCCTAATACCTAGAATGTGGGGGTGCAAGGAGCCAGGAAGATTTGAATTTACATTGAATCTCAGAAATGTAATAGCTACATATCCCTGGGCATTTAGTCTCTACCTCAGTTTCTTCAGCTATAAAATGGGGATCAAGAGGCACCTATAACCTAGAGTTGTTGTGAGGATCAAAAAAAGTAATATTTGTAAAGTGCTTAGCATAGTACCTGGTACATGGTAGTTACTTATTAAATGTATATTCCCTTCCCTTCCCTGTTTAGAGAAGGAAAATCAAGAGACGAAAATCTGCCCTTCCTCTGAAAATCTGTCTGACACAGAACGTTTTCACTCACAACCTAAAATAATATAATAAATATATATAATATATAAATAATAAATATATATATAAATTAATCTAAAAATTTACAAGAAGACAAAACATAGATACATAAATTTCACTGTAAGATTGTGTTTCAGAAATGATAAATATCGATAAGGATTCGTCATTTTAGTGGAATCAAGGATTTCAGAATAAAGGATTGTCCAAATATGATAATACATAGCCTAAAGAAAAAAGAGGTTGTAGGTAAAGGAAATCTTAGGATACTTCCTCACAAGTTAAAGTCACATGGCCTTCCATTTTATGATAATCCTCTGAACCAAGGAAGTCCCTCCTGAGAGGATATGGGGCTCCTCTGTTAACCCCTGCTTTCTTCGACTATGTTCATAGTCGTGTGGACTTCTTTATTTCTAAGAATGAGCCTGTGGGCCAGCCAGAGATACCTGGGAAAACAATCATTTAAAGAGTTTGAATGCCGAGAATAATTTGTAGAACAATGGGATTCAGTCCAATGCAAAGGAGAAAGAAAAATTTGATTTACAGCTCCCAAACATTCTAACAAAGGGTATAAGTCACAAAAGAATGGCATTGCATCAGGGAGCAATAGACATGAGTCCATTCAGCAGAAAGGGCATGCTCCAGAGGTAAGGAGTTTCCTGATGGAGGGAAAGGTACCCTGTTGAGAGTGGAGTTCTTTTCTAATTTTAGATGTTGCCCATTTGGAACTGGCCCTTTTATATATCAGGGGCCAGGGCAAATATTACTGGGAGAGGGGGTAGGGAAGTGGGAGGTAGTGTTGCATATCAAGATAAAAAAATGAACTAGTGGCAAATAAATTATATTTTGGGGCACACAGCTATACTAACTTTGGAATAATTGTCAACATTTTCCCACTAATATGTTGTATAAGCTTACAGCTTTTCTTAAGGGAAACTTTCTCCATGGCCCCAAGACCATCAGGCCCAATCTTATGACAATGCCTTCCATTCATGGATTCTATAAGCTACAGACTCCCTTAAGGGGACTGTCATGGTGCTCTCAAGACCACTAGGCCACCTTCCCATGCACATGCACACACACACACACACACACACACACACACACACACACACAAGCCTATTCCTTTCAGCATTTGTCGGAATTCTTCTTCGAAGTTCCTTTAGTCTCATTCTTCTGTGAAGTTCCTTTAGTTTCAGCAATAAACCATGCAACAAGCCACATAATCTCTCACTTCTCCTTTTCCTAATATTTATATTTACATGAAGGGGTTAGATTAGATGAATTCTAAAGTCCCTTTTCTCTCTAAATCTATGATTTCTGAGTAACTATATCAAGGGCTCCCCTCATCCACTGAACTAACCCATCAAGGTCCAATGATGAGAAGATAAAAAATGAAACAAGAAAAAAATGAGGAAAAGGGGAAAAAAATAGCAAAACAGAGAAAAAGGAGGAATGAAGAGTAAGAAAGAGGAAAGAGACACACAGAAAGGGAGACTGAAAGAAGCAAGAACTCGACAAACCCTGAAGTTTGCTTCAGCTTAATTCTTTCTATCAGAGACCCAGAATAGAAATCTCAGCCTAACCCATCTGGAGAGAAAAAAAACACACTGAGAAGTCATTTTCTGTCATTTTCAGTTAGGAACAGAGTATTGAATTATTGGCACTTGGTATATGTCAAGATTATATTAAATGCTTTACAATTATCTCATTTGGTCCTTACTTTAAACATGTAGTGCTATTATTATCCCCATTTTACAGGTGAGTAAACTGAAGTAAAACAGAGGCTAATGACTTGCCAAGGGTAACACAGGTAGTAGTTGTCCAAGACTACATTTGAACTCAGATCTTCCTGACTCCAGTCCCAATTTTACCTCAAATTTTCCCTGGGCTTAGAAAAAGCCAATTCACCCTTGAGTTCCCTAGAAGGACTTTTTTTTTTTTTTAATTAAACTACCTACACCTTTTAATTTTTTTATTTTAAAACTTAAATACAAACTAGAAGAAAGACTGCTTTTAATAGGACCATAGATTTAGATCTAAAAGAAGTCTCTTTACAGATGTAGAAACTGAAGTATAGAAAAAAGGAACAGGTAGCAATCAAGAATTAAATAATAGACCTTCTAGTTCCAAATAGTTTTTCAATGAATTTGTATGGGGGGGGAAATGACATCTTTATTTTCACTAACCTTTCAAATAAAAAATATTTAGAGAAGGGGTCTATAAGTTTCAACACACTGCCAAAATATGTTGTATGTATGTATATATGTGATGTATATGTGGTCCATGACACAGAAAGGTTGAAAACTCCAGTTCTTATTTTTTGAAATTGTAAGGACATAATTGCCCCATTTAAATGAATGAAAACATCCACATGCAGACCTGATAACACCAAACTCTTATAATAACAGGTATAGGTACAACAAAGGAGTCCCTGTCAATAGGTACAACAAAGGTTTCCCTGTCAATAATCTCTGGAGTATTACTGCCTTGGTGATACTATTCCTACCAATAAGTGTAGTGGAGACTCGTGCCTATTGGTTTGAGGCAGAGGTTTCCCAGTGTTTTGTGTTCCATAGTTTGGCCTGACTCTGGTACTTACCAGATCAAACTTTGACTGTCAAGCTAGTCTCTTCCATTCTAAGAGGATTTGGATGGCAGAAACTGACCGAAAGAGAGAACACCAACCTGAGACAGTAGGAGAAGGGCAGTATTTGCTGCTAGAAGCAAGGATTCTGGAGAAAGAGGAGTACACAGAAGCAACTCTGAGCACATTATAAGCAGGACTAGGAGATGAACAGTGTTGACTCTAAAACTGGGGCTCTGTAAGTATTTGATTCATGAAGTACATCTAGACAGTTCTGCATCACTGAACACCCAATGTGAGGATTTCAACATTTCTCATTACCCCTTTTACCACCTCTCTCCCAAAGCACACATGCCTTAAAATTTATGGGTTTTTTAAAAGTTTGTTTACATTTCTGCTGACATTTTTTCTCAGTATGGCTATTACTAGAAATGTAGCTGAGTATTGCATTATGAATCTATGTATTTAAAGATATATATAATATATACATACATTGTTTACATACATACATACATGTGTGTGTGTGTGTGTGTATTCTTGCTCCAATGCAGCTTAAGGCAATAAAGGGAGCACCTGAGAGGGGAGACAGAGAGATATTTAGTTCTGATATTTTGCTAGACAGTTCTTTTGCTGGGGGCTCAGAACTGATTTGATGTAGCAATGTAGCCATGATATTTTGAGTGGAGAGAGGGTCATGTATTCTCAAACCCACATATCAGTGTTCTGGGACTATTTAGACATTTTTCGACTGAATCAGACAATTGAGCCAACAGTATATTGGAAAGAGAGTGACAAGTTGGCTGATGTTCCTTTTTCTCTTTTTCCTAGACTTAGTTTGAAATGAAAATACCTCTCAGTGGGAAAAAGTGAAGAGATAGTTATACCCCAGGAGAAGATTAACCCTAGCCTCATAGGATGGAGGTGCACAGGGTTCTCATCCAAATGGCATAGTCCCACACCTTTGCTAGAGAAGTCAGTGCTAGAAGGTTGAAAATGAATAAATGCTATTCAAATTTTCAAAAGAGAGGAGGAAAGGTGGTCTAATAACTCTGATAGCCATTCCAATAAAAAAAACTATTCTAGAATGAATTACTAAATACATCATTTTTGAGAACTTAGAAAAAAATATGATGATCACCAGCATAGGTTCACTAAGATGCCAAGTTGAGTAACAAAAGGGAAGCCTCTGTTTCAGGTACCACTTTCAGAAAGGAGCATTTAGGTAAGAATTCTAAAGATATGTAACCCACAACTGAGCTCAAGGGCAACTCGATTTTTCACTCTTGCTTTCTTCAGTGCTAACATTCTATATTAGTGCTCCCATAGCTCTAGACAAATGAGATAAATGGTCTTTTGGAGCCTTTCTAACGTACTGTTGATCCAACTGTCTGATCAAATCAGTTCAATCTCTAGATAACCCCAGAACACTCACACATAGGTTTGGGAACATGTGACATCCTACCTCTAATATATCATGAATAAATTGATTCATCAAATCCAAAAACTTGTTCTCAAATATCTCTTGCACATAGATACCTCTCTATGTTCTACCTCTACAGATATTCATATTCACATTCTACCTGATATACTCGGTCCATGCTGAAATCCAGTATAGTTCCCAACATGTCCAAAAATGGAGATTGTTATATTTCTCTTCTTTAATTACTTCTCTAACCTTTTCTATTTCCACTATCTTTCTAGCTATCCAAATCTACAATGGAGGAGTCATTCTTGACTCTTCTTTCTGTCTCTTCTCATATTCAATTAGTTGCTACTTGTAATTGGTGCTAAATCCATTTTTCTCTTTCCCTTCAATTATATTTCTATCACCATAGTTTAAACCTTCTTCACCAGCTTTAGTAGGACTATTTTAGGATTCCCTTAATTGTTTTTTCTGACAGTTCCTCCTAATTGGTTTCTCTCCTCTCACCTATCCATTCTCACACATTGGCTAAATTGATAATTCTAGAATATAAATCTGACCATCCACTTACATCCCTCTTCAGTGACTGTTCAATGCAGCTGTCTCTGAACTGACCTTGCCTTATCTCAGATCTCAGAATTGGCTGAGGGCAATCGAAACAAGTTGAAAGGAGAACTCTTAAAACCAGCTAAAAAAAGAAGGGAGCCTCCACTCTGACCAAATCTTACCACTCCCTGGCCATTCCCCACATAGTCAAAGAAGGACTTTGGTTATTATGCAAAACTACTTACTTGACAACTTCTCAATGCTGTTTTTCCCCTGGGACTCCCCCTAGTTGAACACTGCCCTTCTTAGCCCTTTTGGGTATTTTATATTTTGGTGCTGGCTGGTTGTCCCAGATTTCAATACCCCACTCGAATGAAGATCCTAGCTTTTTTTTTTTAATTTATTTTTTTATTAAAAGCTTTTTTAGGCCTCATTTCTAAAATTTATAGAGAATTGTCTCATATATATAAGAATTCAAGCCACTCTTCAATAGATAAGTGGTCAAGGGATATGAACAGACAATTTTCAGATGATGAAATTAAAACCATTTCTAGTCATATGAAAAGTTGCTCCAAATCACTATTGATCAGAGAAATGCAAATTAAGACAACTCTGAGATACCACTACACACCTGTCAGATTGGCTAAAATGACAGGAAAAGATAACGACGAATGTTGGAGGGGATGTGGGAAAACTGGGACACTAATACATTGTTGGTGGAACTGTGAACAGATCCAACCATTCTGGAGAGCAACTTGGAACTATGCCCAAAAAGTTGTCAAACTGTGCATACCCTTTGACCCAGCAGTGTTTCTACTGGGCCTATATCCCAAAGAGATCTTAGAGGAGGGAAAGGGCCCCACATGTGCAAGAATGTTTGTGGCAGCCCTTTTTGTGGTGGCTAGAAACTGGAAACTGAAAGGATGCCCATCAATTGGAGAGTGGCTGAGTAAATTATGGTATATGAATGTTATGGAATATTATTGCTCTGTAAGAAATGACCAACAGGACGATTTCAGAGAGGCCTGGAGAGACTTGCATGAACTGATGCTGAATGAAACAAGCAGAACCAGGAGATCATCATACACAGCAACAACAGTATTACATGATGATCAATTCTGATGGACATGGCTCTCTGCAACAAAGAATTGTCTCAAACCAGTTCCAATTGTTCACTGAAGAAAACCATATACACCCAGAGAGAGGGAAATGAAATATGGACCACAAAGTAACATTTTCATGATCTCTACTGACATTTGTTTGCATTGTGTTGCCTTTCTCTGATTCTTTTTTTTTTCTTGTAGATAGGATTTTTCTTGCATAACTTCTCAAGCATTTCAACATTATTAGCATGTAGTGGACTTCCTGCCATCTAGGGGAGGGGAGGGGACTGGGGGTAAAATTTGTAATGGAAAGCTTTGTAAAGATCAATGTTGGGGAACTACCCATACATATGTTATACAAATAAAAAGCTTTAATAAAAAAAAAAATCCCCAGAAGTAAAAATAAATAAATAAATAAATAATAAAAATAAGTAAAAATAAAAAATAAAATAAAAAAATATTAAAAGCTTTTTTTCCTGCATTTGATTTTTTATAAAGCTTTTTATTTACAAAACATATGAGTGACCTTTCAACATTGACCTTTGCAAAAACTTTTTTTTTTCCCAAGCTTTTCCCCTCCTTCCCCCCACCCCCCACCCCTAAATGACAGGTCGTCTAATACATGCTAAATAGGATAAATTATATGACAAATACAATACATGTATACATATCTATACAATTATCTTACTGCACAAGAAACATCAGATCTAGAAAGAGAAGAAGAAAAAAACAACCTAAGAAGGAAAACAAAATGCATGGAAATATTCACAGAAAGCATTAAAATGCTGTGTTGTGGTTCACTCTCAGTTCCCACAGGCTTCTCTATGAATGTATATGACTATCTTCATCGCAGAACAACTGGTTTGAATCACATCATTGTTGAAGAGAACCATGTCCATCAAAATTGATCATCATATAGTCTTGTTGCTGTGTATGATGTTCTCCTGGTTCTGCTGATTTCACTCAGCATCAGTTCATGCAAGTCTCTCCAATCCTCTCTGAAATCCTCCTGTTGGTCATTTCTTACAGAACAATAATATTCCATAACATTCATATACCATAATTTATTCAGCCATTCTCCAATTGATGGGCATCTTTTCAATTTCCAGTTTCTTGCCACTACAAAAAGGGCTGCCACAAACATTTTTGCACATGTGGGTCCCT
>JAJPUD010009436.1:55125-71359 GCA_023553655.1 Myrmecobius fasciatus
TTTTTTTTGTTCACCTGAAGCATAATAGATTCTGCTCCAGCCTTTTACCCTCACCCTGTATGTATCTCTATGTTTTAGATGTGTTTCTTGTATACAACATATTGTTGGATTCTGGTTTTTAATCCAATCTGCTATCTGCTTCTGCTTTAAGGGAGAGTTCATTCCATTCACATTCACAGTTAAAATAACTAATTCTGTATTTCCTGCCATCTTATTTACCCTAGCTTATGCTTTTCTCTTTCTTATCCCCTTTCCCTCCTCCCTACTATTTTGCTTTTGAAAACCACTTCCCTCAAACAATCCTTCCCCTTTAGAGCCCCACCCAACCCTTTTTCCCCCCCTTTCCCTCCTGTTTCCTTATAAGTACGTCCATTATTCCCTCTGAGCCAGATCTGATGAGATGGAGATTAACCCAGTTCTCATTCCCCTCCCTTTTCTCCCCTCAATCATTATAGGTTTTCTTTGCCTCTACATGTGATGTAATTTCCCTTATTTTACCTCTTTTTCCTCTTCTTCCAGTGTTATCCCTTTTCTACCTCTAATTTCTTTTTCAGTTTATCATATCATAATAATCATAAAATCACAATAAACATATCATAATAATCATAAAATCACAGTAATCATATCATAATAATCATAAAATCACAGTAATCATATCATAATCATAATATAATAATAGATTCATAAAATCAACCCTCATTCTATAAGAATCTATAACATAAATACAGTTCTCAAGAGTTTTTTTTTTTTCTTGTTACCTTTTTATGTTTCTCTTGTGTTCTGTGTTTGTAGATCAAATTTTTTGTTCAGTTCTGGTCTTTTCAGTAGAAATAGGTGAAATTCTCCTATATCGTTGAATGACCATCTTCTTCCCTGGAAGATAATGCTCATTCTAGCTGGGTAACTTATTCTTGGCTGTAATCCAAGTTCCTTTGCCCTTCGGAATATCTGATTCCAGGCTCTTCGATCCTTCAAAGTAGAAGCTGCTAGGTCCTGTGTGATCCTAATTGTAGCTCCCCAATATTTAAATTGTTTCTTTCTGGCTTCTTGTAATATCTTTTCCTTGGTATGATAGTTCTGGAATTTAGCCACGAAAGATCCTAGCTTTTGCTACCATGGTATTTATTTCAGGTTGACATTACTCACTCTTTGCCTTTTAAAATTTTAAAAATGTATATGTAATACATATCAGCTTCATATATAGCTCTCAACAACTTGGCATAAGAAAGATAAACTAAGGATCCCATTCACTTAATGGAACTGGAGTACAAAATAGGAGCTTGGTCACAAGGAAAGAAATAAGGATCTAGTTTTCAGAATGATGTCAGAATCGTGTAAGAAACAAGACAAGCATAAGAAACCACTTTGCTGTGAATCTAGAAGACCGTGTTTCTCAAGTACAATATTGTGAGAATGTGACTTCTACTTGCATTATGACAGTAGACAGCCATTGTACACACAGATCTTATCAGTTTTTCTTACCCTTTTCTGGCCCTTTCAGCAGCCCCATTTCAAATACAAAGGGACAGTAACTTAGAGATCATTGTTACAAGCAGTGGTGGATCCCCACATTGAATTGATCATAGTTTAAAAAAAAAAACGTTCCTGGTTTTACAACCCACAAACCAACATCCTGTGACAGAAAAGGACCTATATAACCCAGCCACCTCACAAACCACCCCTGCAAATGATACAACTCTTTGCAGAGCTTTGCAATTGCCCATCTTCTTTGAATATGCAAAATGTTTTTTTTTTCCCTTTTTTTCTCAAGAAGACAAGGTAGAAGGATGAGAAAAGTCGATTTAGTTCATTTTCTTTTTAAATAGAGATGTGATGACTTTGCTGTTTTCAGCAGTACAATGAGTCACGACTACTCTGAAGGGCGTATGAAAAATCCTATCCATACCCAGAGAAGAAACTGATTGTGTCTGAATATAGATTAAAGCATACACTCTCCCTCTACCCCAACTTAATTTTTTTTGAGGGTTTTTAATTTTCATTAGAGAGGGAGATCTATATTTTCTTTCACAACATGACTTTTTGGGAAATGTTTCATATAACTTTGCATTAATTGGTGGGGAAAAGGGAGAGAAACAACAACTAAAAATTTTTTTTAAAGCTTTTTATTTGTATAACATATATATGGGTAACTAAAATTTTTTTAAAACAAATATAAAAGAAATTTTCAATGCAACTGGAGAAAATATTAAATAAATTAAAAAAAATAAGTAGAGATTTGAAATAGCCCATGCTTTACTTAACTGTTTTACTTCCTCCACAAGAATGTATGTAATGTAAATACATCAGCAAAACTGAAAGTGACCCCCCCCAAAAAAAAACCCTAACTTTCTTGAGGGCAGGGGTTATCTTTCTTTTTGTTCTTGTTTTTGAGGACTTATGACAGTCCTAATAAGCACTTAATAAGTACTAATTGCCTTGTGTTAAAAACAAAAAATTACTATATGAGAGTTTTTCTTTAGTGCCCCCTCAGCAATTTGACTGGTTTCAATTTTCAGTCTACAATAAGGGAAGTTTTTATTTTTTAAATTATAAAAATATTTAAAACTATACCCAAAAGGTTATCTCTACTAGGCCTGGTTTTTGTTTGTTTTTTTGCTGAGGTAATTGAGGTTAAGTGACTTGCCCAGAGTCACGTAGCTAGGAAGTATTAAGTGTCTGAGATCACATTTGAACTCAGCTCCTCCTGACTTCAGGGCTGGTGCTCTATCCATGGCACACCTAGCTGCCCCATACTGGGCCTGTATTTCAAAGAGATCATAAAGGAGGGAAAGGGACCCAAATGTACAAAAATGTTTGTGGCAGCTCTTTTTGTTGTGGCAAGGAACTGGAAATTGAGTGGCTACTCTTCAGTTGGGGAATGATTGAATAAGTTGTGGTATATGAATATTATGGAATATTATTGTTGTAAAAGAAACGATCAGCAAGATGATTTCAGAAAGGTCTGGAGAGACTTATCTAAACTGATGCTAAGTGAAGTGAGTAGAACAAGATCATTACAAAGCAACAGTAAGATTATAAAATGATAAATTCTGATGGATGAGGCTCTTTTCAACAATGAGATGATTCAGGCCAATTCCTATAGTCTTGTGATGGAGAGAGCCATCTATATCCAGAAAGAGGACTGAGAGGACAAAATATGGATCACAACATAGTATTTTCACTCTTTGTTGTTATTTGCTTGCATTTTATTTTCTTCCTCTTTTTTTTTTTTTCATTTTTGATCTGATTTTTCTTGTGTGGAATGATAATTGCGGAAATATATATAGAAGTGCATATGTTTAACATCTATTGGATTACTTACTGCCTAGAGGAAGGGGCGTGGGCAAGGTAGGAAGAAAGAAAAAATGTGGAACGCAAGGTTTATCAAGGGTGAACGTAGAAAACTATCTTTGCATATATTTTGAAAACAAAAAGCTTTTTTTTTTAATTGCCTGTTTGTGACCTTTCCTCACTAGGGAATGGCTCTTAGTCTTAGAAATTTGTACCAATTCCTCATTCATCTTGAATAGGAGACCTTTTCCAGAAAATTTTATTTCAAATTTTTTTCCCACTTAACCATTTCACTTCTAATTTTGTACAAAAACTTTTCAATTTTATAATCAGCAAAATTCTAGGGGGTGGGGGTGGGGGAAGGGAGAGTAAAAAATTGGAACACAAGGTTTCACAAGAGTGAATGTTGAAAAGTATCTTTGCATCTATTTTGAAAATAAAAGTTTATTTTTTAATTGCCTGTTTGTGTCCTTTGCTCACTAGGGAATGACTCTTAGTCTTATGAATTTGAACCAATTCCTCATGTATCTTGAATAGAACTTTTTCAGAGAAATTTATTGCAAAAATTTTTCCTACTTAGCCATTTCATTTCTAATTTTTATGATGTTCAATTTGCACAAAAACTTTTCAATTTTATGGTCATCGAAAATCTAGGGAAAGGGGGAGGGGAAGAAGGGGAAAAAATTGGAACACAAGGTTTTGCAAGGGTGAATGTTAAAAATTATCTGTGTATGTTTTGAAAATAAAAAGCTTTAATAAAAAAAAGTTTTTAAGTTAGCAAGGATTTATTCTCACTTCCTCCCATTCCGCCCAACTCCTTTGGGAAAACAGAAATAGAACTCTTGGAACAAATATACAGATATATATAAAGTCAAACATCACCAAACTCTATATTAGCTTAAGTTCAAAACCTGACTCGTTTTGCATATTTAGTCAAGGGATCCTTTCAGCGGGCGAAAAATAAAGTATTTGAAAAAGCAGATGCAAGAACAGAATAGATCTCTGTGTTTGGGGGTTTTCCCCAAAGAAAAAGCTAGAATTCCACTCTGGTGCTTCGGAGGCAGGGAGGATGCAGTGGTGTCGGGAAGAGAAGGAAGAGGTCCACCTTGTATTGCAAGGCTGACCCTACATCTGTATTGAATTTGCACCCGAGGTGGAAGGAGAAAAGGAAGTAAACCAATTGCAACAAGTAAGGGCAGCAAACAGAAAGGTATAGAGCAAGATTGGAAAATGCATTAGTAAAGGTAACGAGAGATAAGAAGTGGGAGATTCTCCAGCTCTGAATCTTAGTTTTCAAAAAGGGAAGGAAAAAGTAGCGACGTCCCTGGGTGGGCTCGAACCACCAACCTTTCGGTTAACAGCCGAACGCGCTAACCGATTGCGCCACAGAGACGACTGGGAAACTTTTTTTCCTGCTCCTTCAGCTCACTGTGCAGAGACGCTGGTTCAGGATTCTGTCCTTAAGGGTGGCGTTTTTTCTGCCTAATATGTTAACAGGATTCTACTGGCGTCTCTGGCGCCCCCTGGTGTCTGCTCGTTTGGAGCGTTGTTTTCTGCTGGTGCATATTTAGGAGCTCCGATTGTGGAAGGGCCCTCTTTCTTTGCCCCAGAAAACTCATTCATTAACTGTGCCAACTGTTGGCATCTCCAAGATTTGAATCCTTACAGTCCTCAGTTAGCAATGTGCCTGGTGCATAATAAGCATTTAATAAAAGCTTGTTGACTTGACTTTGTTCTTAAATTTGAGATTTAAACAAAAAGCCATTAACAGAAGAACTTTTAACAGGTCTCTGATTTTCCTCCTTCAATTCAATCAGTTCAATTCAATTCACTCAACAGCTTCACCTACACCTTCCCCATCTCTGTTTATGATATGATATAGATCAGTATAATTTACAGGGAATCTATACAGTGTGAATGTTATGTAGCTATTTACATCCAATCCAGCCTTAGACACTTATTAGCTGTGTGACTGCCTCAATTTTCTCATCTCTTATATGGGGATAATTATAGCACCTACCACTCAGAGTGGTAGTGGCGATCAAATTTGTAAATTGCTTTTCAAACCTTAAAGCAGTATATAAATGTTAGCTAACATTATTGTTATTGCAGTGATATCTGTTTGACTAATAGGGAATGTGTTCTAAGAATTAGGATGAATCCCATTCATTTTACAAAGGAGGAAACTGAGGCTTCATGACTTGTCCTAATTGGCAAAAGCTGGCATTTGGGATATCATTGACTTCATTGTAGTGTTGACTGAAGCAGGAACTTGGATATATATATATATGTGTGTGGGTGTGTGTGGGTGTATATATATCTATATATCTATATATCTATATCTATATCTATATCTATATCTATATATATATATACAGGTCACCAATCAGTCAAACAATTATCATTAAGCAAAAAAAAAAAAAAAAAAGTGACTAAGGAGGGTGTCCTGAAGATAATTCAATTAGCCAGTTCAAAAAGCCTTTAATTAAATTGCTAAACTGCGCCAGGTATTAGAGATACATAGTTGCAAAAAAACTGCTTCCTGGATTAATGGAGGTTACAATGTAATCAACTGAAAGAAAGCAGAGATACACACAACTGAAACACAATTATAGAATCACAAAATCTTAGGACTTATTTCTCTATATTGTCAATAACCTGTCTAGCTTTGAACAAAAATATGTCTAATGGTATTTCACCAGGTACAGGGGTAGCACAGACTAATCCTGGGCTCATTCTGGACACTATGTCTCTCTTAATAGGAGCAGCCTAAGATTCGTTTGGGTGGGTGGTCTTTATTGCAATATGAAACTATCAGGTGAATAGGAGACAGGGGCAAGGAAGGAGAAATTACTTCTAACTGAAGAGGTGGATTAATTCATGAACCAATTAGTAAGTCTACACCAAACCCTGGAGGAAAAACTACACCAAGTCCAGGGGGGGAAACTAAGATAATTAGGGCATGGTCTTTCCCCTAATCTAAAAAGTAGGGATATTGAACTAAGGTTGAGTAAGAAGGGAAAAGAGAAAATACAAGTGAAAGTTATTGCAGTAATAGAATCCACAGAAATAAGGTGTGGACAATGAGGGAGAGAAAACATTTTAAAACTGCCCTGAGGTTTTGAGGCTGATTATGAGGGAGAAAATAAAGTCCTAATTCTGGATAGGGTCTTAAATAAAATCTTCATTCTAGAGATCATTCAGGTCAGTCTCCTCCTCCCACATGACCAAACTGAGGCTGGAGGACTTGTCTAAGGTCACAAAGCTCAAAGGTAAAATTAGAAACTTGCTCCAGATTCCAGAGCTGGTCTTCTTCCCACCAGAGAGAAATAATATTTTAAAATTGTGCTTTACAGTTTAGAAAATACTTTCCTTACATAGAGTATGCCCCACATTTTGATAGTTTCACTCCTTACTGAGAACTTTATTCTAGCATGGATTGGATCTCCTTATATAAGTTACAACATTATTACCCTTTGTTCAGGTCCAGTCAGGTGAGGTTTCTTGAAGTACTTCAAATTCTTTTGACAAAGTTAATTCTTTGATAAAGTGTGAATTTCTTGCTTGCTTATCTATCCCAATTACATCACAGTAATTATGTTTAATTGGTGATTCACAGCCAGTTCACATACCTGAGAGATTCCTCAAATTATAGAGGGATATACAGCACATAGACAGATACATGAAATTTTAGAAAGGCACTAGAACATGTATTATTTATAGCTAACATTAATATATGCCCTAAGATCTGCAAAGCACTTAACTTATATGTGTGATCAGTATTGTTGTCACTGATTTACAAATGAGAAAATTGAGACCCAAAAGCTCAAGTGGCTTATTGAAGATCACATGGGGAGAATAAGAGATGGCAAGACATCCCTTTTTTATGGGAATTCAGTTCAGGTTCAGCACCCTCAAATTGGGAGTCCTGTTAGGTCAGCAGCCAATTAGAAGGTGTTTTTTTTTTTTTAATCATCACAAAAAAACAATGCCTTAATCACTTTGCCTAGAAACAAAGCTGCATCTGTCAAATTCGAATAAAGCAGGAGATATCTTCCTATGCTCTGTGGGTTACACAGTTATTTTTGGGTTACATAATATGGGTTACATAAGTTATTTTGACTAGTGGGTTACTAGGAAGGGCAAACATGATCATCCTCCAAATATTGGGACCTTGTTGGTCAGGGTCTCTATTACACACACACACACACACACACACACACACACATATAATGAAAAGCATGCATACTTCTATACACTGACCCAGACATCTACATTCTCTCTCCCCACGAGACTTCTTTTCTGTTTATCTATTGTAAGACTTGTAAGATTTTTCCATGCTAACAACATTTATTTCTCTCCTCTTTTAGGACCCTCATATCACTTTATAAATTCCTGATTCTACAGTGGAGAGAGCCTTGGATATGGAGAGAGACCTGAACTTGAATTGTAAACTTGCTATCTGTGTGATCATGAACAAGTTATTTACCTTCAATGGGACTCAGTTTCTGCAACTTTGTAAAGTAATATTTCTTATGGTTGGGGGGGGGGGAATGAGATAATATATTGAAAATACTTTGCAGCCTCTAAAGGTCTATATTAAAGTGAGTTAGCAGATACTTAGATTGGAGCACATGTGTAGAATATGTATGGAACTGAGCTGAGCAAAGATGCTCATATATGCCTTTCCTTCTTTGTGAGTTTTTAAGAGATGGGCAGATATTTCTTGGTTGATTCCAGAACTTTTCTGGAGAGATGTGTGCTCTGTCTGACTCAACTTTTACTTTGGGATGATATGCAAATCCTTCTACTGGTCCACTAGTTTCCATGATGGGACAGTGGGAAGCAGAGGAAAGTCCTGCATCAGAATATTGGTCACTCCCAGCAGTGTTTCTACTGGGCCTATGTCCCAAAGAGATTTTAAAGGAGGGAAAGGGATCCACATGTGCAAAAATGTTTGTGGCAGCCCTTTTTGTAGTGGCAAGAAACTGAAAATTGAAAAGAATCCCATCAATTGGAGAATGGCTGAATAAATTATGGTATATGAATGTTATGGAATATTATTGTTCTGTAAGAAATGACCAACAGGAGTATTTCAGAGAGGATTGGAGAGACTTGCATGAACTGATGCTGAGTGAAATCAGCAGAACCAGGAGAACATTATACACAGCAACAAGACTATACGATGATCAATTTTGATGGACATAGTTCTCTTCAACAATGATGTGATTCAAACCAGTTGTTCTTCGATAAAGATAGTCATATACATCCAGAGAGAGGCCTGTGGGAACTGAGAGTGAACCACCACACAGCATTTTAACACTTTCTGTGAATATTTCCATGCATTTTGTTTTCCTTCTTAGGTTGTTTTTTCCTTCTTCTCTTTCTAGATCTGATGTTTCTTGTGCAGTAAGATAACTGTATAGATATGTATACATGTATTGGATTTGTCATATAATTTATCCTATTTAGCATGTATTAGATTACCTGTCATCTAGGGGTGGGGGGTGGGGGGAAGGAGGGGAAAAGCTTGAGAAAAAAAAAGTTTTTGCAAAGGTCAATGTTGAAAGGTCACTCATGTTTTGTAAATAAAAAGCTTTATATAAAAAAAAAAAGAAAAATTATCCATGCATATGCTTTGAAAATAAAAAGCTTTAATAAAAAATATAATATATAAGGTATGATTAGGGAAGGTGAACATATTAAGGAATGCATGTTGACATTCTAAAACAAACAGAGAAAAAAACAAAAACAACACTTAATCTGTTGCTAATAATAATATGTACAAAGCTATTTTTGTAATGCATCCTTTTGAAATTAAAGTTTTTATTATCTGTAGATAAAAAAAAGAATATTGGTCACTGAGCAGGAAGAACTGCCCAGTAAGCAGACTTTAAATGGAGAGATAGCTTCACTGATTACACACACTCTCTTTCCCATATTTTTGAGCTTCTCTTTGGCCTTCAAGAAAGGATTTTTTTTTTTTTAGTCTGAGTGCTGTTTGCCCATAAGCAGATGACCAATAAAAAAAACAAAACAAACAAACAAAAAAACATTCTAAGTAAAAGGTAAGTACCTCCAAGAGGCTGAGCCCAAGATGTTCCTTGATTTGTCAAAAAATATGACTTAGAATGAATGATTCAAAGAGTCTAGAGTGGAGGTGAAGATGAAAGATCTGTCCAATGGTTCCATCAAATGTGTCATGTGTAATATATGTCTACCACAACTTGTTCATATATCTGTGGTATGTGATTATGATGGAAACTACTGTGCTATAAGAAATAATGTACACAATGATCTTAGAAAAACAGAAAAATTTGTACAAATTAATGAAGAGCAAAATAAGCAGAACCAAGAGAATGTTGTATGCATTAACAGCAATATTGTTTTAAGAACAACTTTGATCAAATAAGTTATTTTGACTATTATAAATACTCAAATTCTCCATAAAAGGACATATGAAGAAAGACTCTATCTGCATTCAAAAAAAGAACTGATGACTAAAAGTATGTATAGAGAGCAGTTTTGGACATACACACTCATACCCATACTCACAGCTTGTCCAGGTTTTATTGCTTTAGGGTTTCCTGTCTTCTCAATAGAAAAACTAGGATTCTCATGCTTCAATTTTCCTCATACCTCAGATTTCTAAGGAACAACTGTATTTTTAATTTTAGTCTAAAGGTTCTTCCCCACCCCCCAGCAAGGTAGAAGAAGAGAAGAACAAAAAAAAAAAAAAAGGGACCTACACTACAAACAAAAAGCAATATAGAACAGCAGATTTAGTACACTATAGCCAAGGGAATGGTAAGTAATAAAGAGTCACATAATGATTATAATCAGTTGAATGGCTAATATTCACATCTCGTTGGGTTCTGGTAAATGTTTGTTTGCAAGATCAAAATGATTTATTTTATATTTCATTTTTGTTGAGAATATGCCCTGATTGATGCCAAATGTGTGCTTTGAGCCTTCTTTCTTTTTCTGTCTGTTTTTGCTTCTGTAGCCACTTAAAATGCCCTGGTGGTCAACATCCTGATTATGGAGTGCATGTCCTGGACACAAATGGGAGATGTCTTCATTCTAGGCACAGACTTGCCTGGGATGCCATGAATTCACTGATTGCAGCCAAGTAGGAAGAATTGCACCTTCCACCTTACCCTCCCCCACCCTAGCCACCTGACAGTGTAGAACTCAAGACAGTCATCCTTATATTTCAAGGCTGTAAAGAGGAAGAAATCTGAGTAGAGCCTGCCCCCTTAGTAGATCCACGGAGGTCAATTTAAAAAAATTTTGTCACCATATAGAACAAACCTATTAGTCTAGAAGCTGTCAGACCATAGTGTCCCCATCCCTGAAATCAGGGAAAGGAGAAAGGTGAAAAACTATTTCACCATGCAAGTCCGGAAGTAAGCTCATTCCGAGCTTACATATGCTTGATTAGGGATGTTGAATAAAAAGAGGGCAAAGGAGTGGCACATAAGCTAAGGATTGCTATTTCTTATCTTAAGTATTCTTCAGTACATGTTTATGAGTATCATGTGTAGATTGTCTAAATAAATCTCTAAGTAGCAGGCTTCTGAGTAGCAGGAAGAGATGGTCTGATCACTAATCAGAGGGTAGGAAGAAGGCCAGTTTCCTGACTAAGAGAGAGTAATGGGCAGAGTCCAAGATAATTGAGAGTGGGAGATCTCTCCAGTCTCCAAGAAGGGTTTTAGGTCAGACATTTCTATCTGCTACAACTGAAATATCTCTAGGTTAGGGGGGTGGATTCAGAACAGAAAACATTTCCTTGATTGCTCTAATAGGAGATGGTAGCCTTAGCTTACACTTACCAATTTAGCTTGTTTCTTACCAAAAACCAGTTACATAAAAGATCATTACTAATAGTAAAAGACAGTAAACTCATTCATCCAAGTAAAATAACCAACAGAAATTGGAGTTCTATAGATTAAAGTACAAATGAACCCTTCAGCTAGGAATAAGGTAAGATCTCAACGTAAACAAGGGAAGAGAATAATTTGACTGGAGAGTTCTACTCTCTACAATCCATAGAACTACATGCTCTGGAGGTCAAGGAATATGATGGGACCAGATCCTATGTATGTTTGAAGCTCTGTCTCTCAATGACCTCCCTGGAGGTTGCCTCTCCATTTGTGGCCCAAACCAACTCAAATCTCTTTGAGTTGTCCTCTGCATTTCCTCAGGCAATCAGAAGTAGAATCTTCCACATTCAAAGCACACAACACAGGATTATTCCTCATGACACCATCCAAAAGTGTCATGTCACTATGTGACTTAGTGTTTTAAGCATTTTATTTGTGAATAAATAGCTGCCCTATTTTGTGCCTTGATGGGGCTCCCTTGAGGGAGATGATATCCATGAACTAATACATGAACTAATGAACTACTTCCAAAATTTTCCTCTGGGGTGGAGTAGTGATGATCCAGAGAGTTTGAAGAGAGCCTGACTTCCTCTCTTTAGTAATCAGGATCTTCCAGATTTGCCTGAAGATCACATAAGCCCAGAGCTGGGCCCCTTTAGTGCTGAGGTTCTTAAGCATTTTTGTATTATATACCCCCTATGGAAGTTTGGTGCATCCTATGTATTCCTCTTCAGCATAATGCTTTTTAAGTTATAAAATAAATATGTTGCTCTTGTTCAGTCATGGTCTAGTCTTCATGACCTAGTTCTCTTCACAAAAATATGGAAGTGGTACAGCTCTTTTTACAGATGAGAAAACCAAATATAGTATTTTTATTTTGTAGTTGTTATTGTTGTGGTTTGTAGCTTGTTTTGCCTCATTTTTCCCCTTTTGATATGATTTTTCTTGCTCAGCAGGATGAATATGGAAATATGTTTCAAAGAATTGTACATGTTTAATCTATTTGGGATTGCTTGCTGTCTTGGAGAGGGGAAAGGGAGGGAGAGAGGGAGAAAAATTTGGAACACAAGGTTTTGCAAAGGTGAATGTTGAAAACTATCTTTGCATGTATTTGGAAAAATAAAAAACTTAAGTCAGTCAATCAGAAATAAAATCCTTTCACATACAAAGCACACAACATAGGATTGTCCCTCATGACACCATCCAAAAGCTTTCTCCCTCCTCACTACTCCTGTCCCATAATTTCACAGACCACCTTTCTGGGGCCTCCCCAAACCTATCACCCTTGCCTTCTCCCTATTTAACTTCTGCTTTAGAACCTTGCATACTGGGATGGGGAAGAAGGGGAGAAATCCACTGGATCAGTCAGAAGCCCTGGCTATCTAATTCTAGCTATATTATTAATTAGATGTGTGACTTGAGAAGAGGAGGGTCTCACTCGATAGCTCTGGACCCCCAGGATCCAGTTCTATAATCTCTTAATTCCCTTCTTGCTCTAAAATTATGAGGAGCCAGTCCACAGAGATGCTATTTCATCCATACAAAATAATGCCATTCTTTGATTTCAGCAATAGAGTTCCTTAAGGCAGGGTCAGACTTGGAGATCAAACTTGCAAGTACTCGTCCTGCTGTCTTGAGTCCTCCAACTCCTGACTTTTATTAGGGACTCTGGTTGCTCCTTGAAAGACTTTTTAGGGTCCCTGCCCCACTCACCCTCAGCTTCATGGCAGATTTAAAACCTGTTAAATATGGATCCAGATCCTGCTTGAGATGAGACAGCGCCACCTGCTGGTCATTCTCCACACAGCAGACGCGGCTTGGATCTAGCAGAGGGGAGCAGTTCCTTTGTTCCACCTTGAAACAATAACTGTCATTTTCTCAGTCTAAGAAAGTCTCCTCCCCTAAACCATAGCTCCATTAAAAGCTGCATGAATATAGGCAAACACTTCTCTAAGTTTTCTCATCTGCAAAAGGGAGGAGTCAGACTTAAATGGGTTTCTCACTTAACCTTTTTTAGCCAATTTTGATGATCTGTGATTGTTTCTTGAGTAGCCGCTATGCTGAAATAGGAACCCTAAATTGCGTGACAACTGTTGAGCGCTCCAAGTCAGTATTTGACAATACATTGGACACTGGGAAAGGGAGAAATTTGGCCTTAACTCCATTCTGCGCATGCTCCTTGCCTTCAAAAAGGTCTCTGTCTAATGCACGACTATGAAATTAATCCAATTGAAACTGAAGGTTGCTTGTCAAAGAAAGGAACTTAGTGCTAATATATAGACTAGGTCAAAGACCCCGAGCACCGAAAAGAATGGTGTTTGTTCCATGGAGAAATGACCAGTCTTCCTTCTGGTGAATGTAAAAAAGTTATAAATTAGTTTGCAATGTTCATTTGAAATGCTTTTATTTATTTATTTTTCAAGTTCGATTTTGCAACGTGGCCGGTTAGCTCAGTTGGTTAGAGCGTGGTGCTAATAACGCCAAGGTCGCGGGTTCGATCCCCGTACGGGCCAACCTTTTTTTCCCTCACCTGCTTCTGTTTCTTTTAAGAAAGAAAAAAGAATTAGAAAAAGAGAGAACTTGACTGAGAATCCCAGCCGCTACACTGCTTGGATTTATCACTTAATCTTCTCCCGCCTTGTGTTGGCATTTGGAAAATAAAGGTTCTAATGTTTCAGATGAAATATTTTTCTGTGAAAGTTAAATATTTCAAAAGAACTTAATAAAAGAACTTAAACCATGCTTTAAGCATTAATTATAACGGTCTGGATTTGATTTAAAAATAGAAAAATTAATCAATGAAACTCTTTAGGTAAACAGAACCCGGAAACCACTGAACATAGTAAAGTGTTCCATACACGCAGGAACACCAACCAACCAACAATGAATAATAATGACTCTATTTAGCAAAAACTGCTGAAAAAAATGTAAAGTAGTTTGGGAAAATTAGGGTTAGACAAAAACTTTACATCATATAATACAACAGTCTTCTAAATCATATAATACAATAATTTTTTATATGATCTAAATCTAAGAGATTTTTCTCTATAATGTTGTTGACATGGAAATTTGTCTTCTGGTTCTCATTTTACTCAATTACTTTCAATTTTTTTCTGAAATTGTCCATTCAGTCATTTCTTGAGATATTACAATACTAGTTACATTCATATTCCACAATAGGTTAGTGCCTCTTTAGTTTCTCCATTACAGCTACCATGAAAAAAGCTGCTATAAATATTTTTGGACATATTATTCATCTTTCTTTGATCTTCTTGGGGGTAAGGATATATTGGTGGTATAGGTATAACAAAAAGATGAACATTTCAGTAACTTTGGGGATATGGTTCTAAATTGCTTTCCAGAATGTAGACAGAGGTCTTCCCAGAAAGGAGGGAGGCTGTGACATAATGTGGAGCCATATAAAAAGAAATACAGTATAAAAGTGGAAGGAAGAACACTGCTACTTCCATAAACTCTGAGATTGGTACTAAGAGAATACTTACTAGGAGAAAAAAGATTTAGTTTACAAGGGGAGTAACTGCAACCCTTAGGCCATGTCAGGTTTCTTGGGTGGGGGCTCTATGTCTATTGTCTTCTACTTCTCATTCTGAAGTCTTGGGGATAGCTTTCTACCTCAGATGTCAACTGCTTCTGATTCCATTTGATTTCAAGGTCCAGTTCTATAATCCAAATAGACAATTCTGCCCTTTTAAGATGTGACAGCTGGATCCAGGACTCCACTCCCCAGAGTTTGTCTGAAGTAGTAGTGGTGAGCAAGACTACAAAGTGACCTCTCCACCCTAGCTCCAAGCGCATTAAATTTCTAGTAAACCCAATCACTTGATAATCCAATCTGAACCTCAGTTAAGATTTCTAAAGAATGGAACTGAGACAAGTTGGTAAGTTTCTGATATTTTTTGAGCCAACGTGATACAATATTGTAGTAGGGAACTTTTAGCTACTTTGCTTCCAATGGATACAATGGTTTGGGTGTCCATAGGGACTGAGTTTATGGGAATCAAATGGTCTGCACCTAAAGTTAAGGCTAAAGGAAGAGCTTTGAGCCAGGGAATACCTAGCTCTTTAGAAAATTTAGCAAGGGAGGTTTTAAGTATCCCATCAACTCTTTCAACCATCCCCAATGACTGTGCGTAATAGTCACAATGAAGGTGCTGAGTGATTGGCCAGGATGAAAGCAGCTTAGCTAATGAAGCTCCTGTGGAAATAGTACCTCTATCACTAGGAACTTCCCATAATGGAATGATTTTTTCTAAGAGGATTTTTGTTATCCCAGAGGCAGTATGGAATGCCATATATTATCAGGAAAACATACAGACCAAAGCATATTTATAACTGTGGGCAGGTAGCAATTGAATGAAGTCCATCTGCCAGGTTTCAAAGGAGGCATCTGGAAAAGGAAACTGCCCACAAATTAGCTTGAATCTTGGATACATTATGCTTGAGGCAGGTGGAACACATCTCATAGACCATGACAGCAGCCTTGTGAAAACTCCCCACCAATATTCACTTCCACTAAGAAATTCCACCAATTTATAAGTCCTCAATGGCTAAAAGTTGTTCCATAATGGGAAGGAATAAGTTGCTAGGGAGTACTACAAGTCTATTTGAGCTAACTCACATTCTTATCTATTTTCTTATTCTTATCTAGTTTACATCCCTGCTTTTGAGAACTTTTTTTGCTTTGTGAAAAGCATTCTCTTCTGGGCTGTAGCTAAGTCTTTTGTTAGACAAGGGGCTTTAATGACTTTGCTATTCTCAGCAATATAATGACCCAAGACTACTCTGAAGGACTTGTGATGAAAACTGCTATCCATACCCACAGAAAGAACTGATTGTGTCTGAATACAGATTGAAGCATACTTTTTTAAAACTTTATTTTTCTTAAGTTTTTTGGAAGGAGGATGGGATAGAGTGGAGATTTATGTTTTCTTTCACAACATAACTTTTATGGAAATGTTTTGCATCATTTCACATGTGCCTTTTCAATGGGAGGAGGAGCAAAGATTTTGGATCTCAAAGTTTTAAAAACAAATGTA
>JAJPUD010009437.1:0-25512 GCA_023553655.1 Myrmecobius fasciatus
ACATTCTGGACCCACTCATTCTTTAGGTTTAAATTATTTATTTTCCAATTTATTTTTGGTCTATTTTTTTCCAGGGTCTTTATTGCATGTAATTTTTATTGCATCCTGATCTGAAAAAGGATACATTTAATATTTCTACATTTGATTGTGAGGTTTTTATGCCCTAATTCACGGTCAGTTTTTATGTAGGTGTTGTGTACTGCTGAGAAAAAGATTCCTTTCTACCCCCCTTAAATTTTCTCCAGAGGTCTATCATACCTAACTTTTCTAAAATTCTATTCTTGATATGATCTGTCAACCAAAGCCAACCTAGCCAGCAATATCTCCAGGGACTCCACTTGGGACTCTTTTCCCCTTGCCCCAGCATGCATACTGGCATTTAGCCCCTCTTTCCTAATCTACTGATTCATTAAACCTAACTTCCTATTATGATTATTTTGCCTAAATTTTTTTGTTAACATCTCTGGTATGCTTATAAGTGGGTCCCAGAGCCCTTCAGCAATCATTGTCAGTCTGGTAGGTTTGAGATGGAAGGGGAGGGCATTTATTGTCTACCATGTGCCAGGCTCAGTGCTAAGCGCTTTACCATTATTCTCATTTGATGCTCACAGCAACCTTGTGAGGTAGGTGCTATTGTTTTTTTTTCCATTTTACAGTTGAGGAAACCTAGGCAGAATATAAGTTCATGGTCACACAACTAGCAATTATTTGAGGCCAGATTTGAACTCTTATCTTCCTGAGTTCAAACCCAGCACTCAGTACTGACTGTGCCACTTAACTGCTTAGCTAGGAATAATAATAGCAAACATTTATATAGCACTTGCTATGTACCAGATGCTGTTCTGAGCACTTTACAATCATCTCATCTGATCCTTGGAGGTGGTGATTCTCCCCATTTACGATTGAGGAAACTGAAACAGACAGTTAAATGACATGCTTCAGGCTATACAACTAGCAAGTGCCTGAGACTCAGGTCTAGGACTTTATCTGCTGTGGCACTTGCTAGTAGAGCATTATAGTTGCTTTAATTTGCATTTTTAAAATTGTTTAATATTAATTTTCTTAATTTTTAAAATAATTTTTAATCAGTATCTTGTCTATAAGACTTTTATCAGAAATATTTGCTGATTTTTCTCCCAAGTGAACTGTTTCCCTTCCCTTATAACTATATTGATTTTGTTTCTACAGAAACTTTTAAATTTTATATAATCAGATTTATTCATTTTATTTTTTTTGAACCTTTCTATCCCCTGTTCTGTCATGAACTCTTCCTATATCTACAGGTCCAAAAAGGTAATTTCCTCCTTCCTTGCTCCTCTAGTTTGTTCATGAAATCACCTTTTGTCTTAAGTTATATATCCATTTGGAACTAATATTTTGGTATATGGTATAAAGTATTGATCTATACCTAATTTCTGCCAAACTGCTTTCTAGTTTCCCCCACAATTTTTGTGAAATAGTAGGTCCTTACCTCAGTAGCTGATTTCATCAAACACTGTGCTAACCCTTTGCAGTAACTATAGTTCATATCTCCTTAAGGTTTATGAAACTCTTTCTTCACAACAGTCCTGTTAGGTAGATAGTGCAAGCATTGTTAAGTACTCTTTTGGTTTATTTGTTTGTTTTTGGTGACTCTGTGGGGTTAAGGACTTGCTCAAGATCATATAGCCAGCAAGTGTCAATACCATGAGATCTCATTTGAACTCAGGTTGAGGACCGGTGCCATCCACTGTGCTCCTGTACATTTTCCAGATGAGGAAACAGGCCCAGAGAGGCTGAGTTGCCTATAGTTACCCAGCTCAGAAGTATCAGGATCTAGAACTGGAACTGAACCAAAGCTTTCAACTGTGCCATAGTGCTTCAACTACAACATTTAGTGATTCTCAGTGGACTTCTTCGATTGACAAATACGTTCTATTGAGAAAAAAACTTGGATGATGCCATTCAGCAGGGAGAGAAGCTAAAAACATAAGTAGCCAATCCCTGATTGGGGAGTCAGGAGAGAGTTATTTGTTGTTCTGTATGAATAAGAAGTTAAGTTTAACTCAATTCTATTCAATAAGCATTTATTAAGGTCCTACATGGGCAGCTAGATGGTGCCATAGAGCATAGAGTACCCAGCCTAGAGTCAGGATGATTCATCTTGGTGAGTTCAAGTCCAGCCTTAGACACTAGCTGTGGAGTAAGTCACTTTCCTGTTTGCTTCAATTTCCTTATCTGTAAAATGAGCTGGAGAAGAAAGTAGCAAACCACTCTGATATTTTTGCCAAGAAAATCCTAAATGAGGTCATGAAGAGGTAAAAATGCTTGAATAACCACATAGGATCCTACTATGTACCAAACATTGTACTAGGTGCTAAGCAAAAATAAAAACAAAATTTAAATCCTGCCCTCTAAGAGCTTGCATAGTGGTGGTGGGGGGACGGGACATAAAGCATGTATTCAAATAATATGTCATGTATCCAAGTAAACATACTGTTATAATGGAGGGCAAGGGAGATAAACACTAACAATTTGGAAGGCTGAAGAAGGACCTCTTGTAAGAAGTTTGACTTGGGTCGAGCCAAGTTATCATCCAGTGTTGAGTCCACAATTGCATTGGTTATAGGTTAAAACAAAAAGTCTTTCTATATCAATTCAAAAATAAGATGGTAAATTCGATTTTCATAAAGCTGGGTGAACTAACCAGAAATACAGAACAAGATCTGTGACGTTGAAGTCCACATGTGATGGCTTCACTCTTCATGATGGTTTCACTCTTCATGATGGTAAAAAGAGCTTGTTCTAAAAAACTTTACTTTTTTTTTTCTTCAGTTTCTCATCTATTTGTTGTCCTCTCTCCAGTTTCATCCTTAAATTACATTAAGGATGAAAATGGAAGAAGACAATAAATAGATATAAAATAAATTCCATTAATTAAATGTGCTAATTTCAGGAGCCAGTGAACTACTAAACTGCTTTCTCTTCCTAACTCTTAATGATGGGCGTGCCCAGGTGGATAGGCCAAACAGCTGATAAGGCCAAAATCTTCTGTATTTGCATTGGAGCCTTAATCTTTTACTTGGGCATTTGATTCTCAGGCCTTATTGTTTTGGCTTTGATTAGTGTTGATGTGACTTGAAATTCCTTCATTGAACTTCACATGCCAAGGGCCAGCTTACATAGAGAAAACCTGCAAAGGAAAAGTATTTATGAATAACTGAGAGATATGACTGTAAGAAATGTAGGAGTAGTCTCTGTGATAGGCTCAAACAATAAATGAGGAATTACCCTGTCAGTTTACTAGTTTCAGAAGATCTTAGTTTTGTCAATAATTAACTATTTGACCTTTGACAAGTAATTTGCCCTCTCTAGGTCTCAGTTTCTTCCTCTACAAAATGGGAAGAATGGATAAGATTATGTGTCTTAAGCATGGTTATCTCTTTTTTTATTTTACATCTTTTTTTTCCCTTTTATTTCCTATCCCCCAAAAAGGGAGACACATTGGAGCACTGGCATTAGATGAATAGAGCTAGTTTCCAATCTTTGGAACATAGATTAGAAGGCTGGGCAGAATGGCAGAAAACAATCAATGCAGTTTACTCAGGGACACATCAATAGTGGTGTCAGAAGTGGGATGTAGCTCCTCTTACATTTCAGAAAGGAAACAAAGTCCCATGAGATGAAGGGATTCGCCCAACATCACAGTAGTTGCCTTAGAATTTGAGCCCAGCTCCTCCACCTTGGAATTTAGCAGTCTTTCCACCATATCTTGCTTCCTCCATTTATTCAATGGACTGCATTTAGGTGCCTTAGAAAAAAAATAAACGTTTCTGCAGTGTTCAGCTCCTTGCTAGCACTCTTTGCTAGCAACACACTTGCTAACACTTTATTATAAGAAGAGTATTTGCATATCTCAAAAGCCATATATAAACTTGAGTTAATTGTTAATTAATTTATTAATTGCTCTTGCTTTCATAATTTACCTATTTTTAAGTCCTCTCTATCTAAATCTTACTATTAAAATCTCATTCCCTTGTTGGAAGAAAGTTTTAATTATTTTTAGGCTTCATGTCCTTATGTGGAGAGCAATCATAACTGAATCTACCTCAAAATTGTGATAGGTTAATACCATATAATTTTTGTGTTTATTTAAATTTTCTTTGACTGGGCCCTTATAAAGTCAGATTTAACCCTCTTTTCCAAACTCTTTCTTGCTGTCATCCCTGTCCGTCAGGAGTCTCTTTTTGTCATAATGATACTCTTCCCCTCAGATTTCCTTTATCTCTGTAGTACACTTATCATCTAAAATTGTGTGTTGTAGCTATCTGTGTGTTGGTGTAATCCATTTTCCTGGATACAAGCTCAATTGGGGCAGAGGGACTATGTCTGATTTATTTATTTCTCCCTCAGTATTAGCATGGTGCTTTGTATACAGTTAGCACTTAATAAATGTTTATTGATTAAATAAACTCTCACAATTTAGTAGCTCTTACCAGGCACTGACAATGGATGTTCTATTTTCTAGTTGAACATACACATTTCTTCTTCCTCTTACTGTACAAGAGCTTCATTAGGACTAGAACTAGGTCTAATCCATCTCTCTGCATTCTTGTAAATGCCAGTCTCAGGGCCCTGTGCTTAATAGGCACTTGGGAAATGTTAACTGAATGAACAAATTAATCCTTACAGAGGCAGAGGAGGTGGATACTCACATCTGGAATGCTCATTTCAAACATTTCATTCAGAAAGTTTTAATTATAGTAAAAATTCCTAATAGAAAGCAGTGAACTTAGTCAAAAGAAGTTAATGCTATTTAACGAATTCCAACAGTCATCAAATCTTGTTACAAGACACCCAGGACATTATCTGGTCTAACCAGTGGAAGAATCTGCTCTGAAAACTAATTTTGGGGGGGTTTTAAGGCATGGTCATTGATTAACCAAAAATAGGTCCGAGGCCAAGCCCCAATTAGTTGTTGATTGGGTACTCATTGACAAAGAGTAAATGTAAATCGAAGTCATTTCTGTTTTGGCCAGAAACTTAAGGTCTTCCCCTCCCAGATTCATTCATTTAAAAATTTTATTTAGATTAATTTTTTTTTGTTTATTTTTTTGGCTAAGTGGCAAGAGGTCATGCTCTGTGTCAATTGTTATCTAGTCTTAATCACTGAATGGGGGTTGCCTCAGTAAAACTGAGACCTAGTTGAAAACCTTAGCTTAAAAAGGCCAAGGTCTTCCATTTCATCCAGGTCTATCTCCAGTTGTCCTGATCTAAATCTTCCTACTGGACCCAGATGGCTCTGGAGAGGAACTATTTATCAGCTAGCTCTTGGAATTTTTACCAGTACTAGTTTAATAAGTTAAGAATGAAATTGGTTTTTAATTAGACAGCTTGGCTGTCTTCAGTCTTCAGTCTTCATGTCTTCAGTCAGAAATATGTATTAAATCCAATGTATACATACATATTTATACAGTTATCTTGCTGTATAAGAAAAATCAGATCAAACAGGGAAAAATTGAGGAAAAAAATGAAATGCAAGCAAACAACAACAAAAAGAGTGAAAATGCTATGTTGTGAACCACACTCAGTTCCCACTGTCCTCTCTCTAGTGTAGATGGCTTTCTTCATCACAAGATCATTGGAACTGATCTGAATCATCTCATTTTTGAAGAGTGCCACATCCATCAGAATTGATCATTGTATAATCTTGTTGTTGCCATGTACAATAATCTTCATTTCTCCATGGTTCTGCTCATTTCATTTAGTATCCATCAATTCATGTAAGGCTCTCCAGGCCTCTCTGAAATTATCCTGCTGATTGTTTCTTACAGAACAGTAATATTCCATAACATTCATATACTATGATTTAGTCAGCCATTCCCCAACTGATGGACATCCACTCAGTTTCCAATTTCTTGCCACTACAAAAAGGGCTGCCACAAACATTTTGCATATATGAGTTCCTTTCCCTCCTTTAAGATTTCTTTAGGATATAAGCCCAGTAGAAACACTGCTGGGTCAAAGGATATGCACAATTTGATAACTTAGGGCATAGTTCCAAATTGCTCTCCAGAATGGTTGGATCAGTTCACAATTCCATCAACAATGTATTAATGTCCCAGTTTTCCCACATTCCCTCCAGATCTTTTCCTGTCATTTTAGCCCAGCTGAGAGGTGTGTAAGGGGAGAGAGGTGTGTAAGGGGAGAGAGGTGTGTATGGGGTATCTCAGAGTTGTTTTAATTTGCATTTTTCTAATTAGTCCTTTTTCTATGTATCCTATCTTTCTAAAAGTCTCTTAACTTGTTTTTCTTTCCTTCACCTTTTTTGGGGGGAGTGGGGCAGGGAAGAAGGGGACTTGTGATTCAATTTATTATGGGGAACTTCAGTATGGAAAGTAAATTATAGTTATTTACGGAGTTTCTTGGGCACTGAAAGTTTAAGTGACATAGCCAATATGCCAAAGTTAACCCTTGAAACCAGGTTTTATGACTCCAAAACTGGTCTTCTTTCTACCATGTATATATTGCCTCTCTTTCAATTTAAACTGTTGAAATTCTTTATCTTATCTGAAGATATTCAGATTCTTGGAGGACATTCATATCCTAGAGTAGTAATTCTTAATGTGGTATGTCTATAAACATCCCAGAAGGTCTGTGGATAGATTTCAGTGGAGAGTACAGGGCAATGGATGGGGGGGGGGGGGGGGGGGAGGAAGAGAATAACATCTTTATTTTTTGAACTACAATTTTTTTTAAAAATAGCACTCTAAAATAATGTCCAGAAGCTTAAATACACTAAGACATATAAAAAGATTAAAACTAACATAAAATGCAAAGGATTACAAAAGAAACCAAATATATTGAAGTATAGTTATTAAAATATTCTTTAAAGTTCTCAGACTCCAGGTCAAGAATCCTTGACCTAGATGGTCCCAAATAATTTAAGAATTGAATACTTATTTTCCCTTTGAACTCTAAATCTCTAGATGCCATTTAGTTCTCAAACTTATATTACACTTGAAGGAGACTAAAAAATTGTCTCTGGCTCTCATGGAACTTACAGTCTAGTAGGAGAGTCTAATCTGAGGAGACTTTAACCAAGGAAGATCATGTAACTATGTGAAATGTGTACGTGCCTGCTGTTAATAACTAGAATTCCACTGAATTTGCAAAACATGGTAGCACTCTGCATTTAATATTTGCAGCCTGAAAGTGAAACAGCTGTGTGTGGGGGAGGATGGGTATAAATATAGCATCCTTGAGAAGGAAAAGGCCTATGGAGTGAGTGAATTATAAGAGCAAGAGAGCGGATGCCTGCCTTTAATCTGAGATTTTCACTAGTGATTTAAACACACAAACATTTGACCTTGTTGCAAATCATTTTTAGTGGAATTTATAGTGTATAACCTAAATAATGCTGTCCTTTGTACAAGAGGACAACCCTAGTGAGTTGTATTTCCAGCACTAGGAATGTATTGACACATATCCCTGTATTTGCATGCAATCCTCTTGCACAAGTTTCTGAGGCAAAGATCATAGCTTCTGGCCTTTGAAATAGGATGTTAGCATCTTAATCTAATTAGCAATGCTAAGTAATGTGTCAATTTTATACCAACTTTTCATTCTCTCCATGAAAATTGTTTATCAAATTTATATGAATATGTATGCATATATTAGATTTAACATATTTCTATCATGTTTAACATATATTGGAGGGCGTGGAGGGGGTGGGGAATTCAGAACACAAGGTTTTGCAAGGGCTAATGAAGAATTGTCCACACGTGTTTTGAAAAAAATAAAAAGCTTTAATAAAAGGGGGGGAGAAAAATTTTTTTTTTATTTGCAAAACATGTATGGGTAATTCTTCAACATTAACCCTTACAAAGCTTTCTGTTACAAATTTTTCCTCCCTACCCCTCCCCTAGATGGCAGGATATCCACTACATGTTAATTATGTTAAAATACTTGACAAATCAAATATATGTATACATATTTCCACATTTATCATTGTTGTGCAAGAAAAAATCGTATCTACAAGAAAGAAAAATCAGATAAAGGAAACACAATGTAAGCAAACATCAATCGAGAGCATGAAAATGTTATGTTGTAGTCTACATTTCACATCCCTCTCTCTGGGTGTATATGGCTTTCTTCAGTGAACAATTGGAAGTGGTTTGAAACATTTCATTGTTAAAGAGAGTCATGTCCCTTAGAACTGATCCTCATATAGTATTGTTGTTGCCGTGAATAATGATCTCCTGGTTCTGCTGATTTCACTCAGTATCAGTTCATGCAAGTCTCTCCAGGCCTCTCTGAAATCGTCCTGCTGGTCGTTTCTTACAGAACAATAATATTCCATAACATTCATATACCATAATTTATTTAGCCATTCTCCAAATGATGAGCATCCATTCAGTTTCCAGTTTCTAGCCACTACAAAAAGAGCTGCCACAAACATTCTTGCACATGTGGGGCCCTTTTGGAAGAAAATTGTTTATCAAATTCCTGCTTGTATACCTCAAGCATAGGTAACTTGGTCCCTGCCTTCAAAAAGCTTATAGATTGGTTAGTAAAATAAGAGATTATAGGAGATAGCATGAAGGTGTGCAAAATTTAATTCTAGATAGGATATAGTAAAGCTCATAAAATCACAGAATCTTAAAGTTGGGAAGGATCTCAGAGAGCATTTAGTCCATCTTTACCTAAGCAAGAAATCAACTGAATAAACACTGATTAAGCACCTACTATGTGCCAGGCACTGTGCTAAGTGCTAGAGATATAAATGTAAAAATAAAAGATTCTTTCTTCAAGGAGTTTACAATCTAAATGCGTAGACAGAACACCACAGTAAACTGTGAAAAGGTGAGGGGAAAGGAAGGGACGGACACATCAGGTAGCACCTAGTCCTAGGGGACGTGATGTTCCCTGGAGATGAGACAAAGTACATCTGCTAATAGAAAATAGAGTTACCAGAAAGTTCTGAACTTTCTATAAAGGAAGACTTTGGGGAAAGTTTATTGCCCTTCAGTTAGAAGGGCAATCAGGTATCACAAGTTGATTCAGTCTGCATGGTGATGAGATTTCAGATGATTGGTGTATCAGTTTATCTGGGGGAGGCATGATCTTCCATGGATTTGAAATCAGAGACACCTTCAATTTCTCTTTATAACAAATATTCATCTCTCTCCTCAAATATCTCTGATGATTATGAGTGCCTTTTGAAGACAGCTCATTTATAGTGTTTTTAATAGTGAGTATGTATGTCCTATGACCTTAAAAAGACCTTTAAGAATACTGATCAAAGTAATGAGCAGTCATGATTCCAGAGCACTCATGAAGCAAGCTATCCACAAAGAGATGGACTCAGAGAACAGAGTGAGATATCCAATTTTTAAATACGGCCAATGAGAGAGAATCTGTTTTCCTTTACTATTCATATTTGTTACATGGATTTAGATTTTCTTATTTTAGTGGGTAGAGGGGAAAATGAAGCAGGGAAGGGAGGAAGGGAGAGAGAGAAGAGATAAAAGGCAAGAAGGTAGAATTTTGTTGTTTGGAAAAAAATTAAATTGAATCTAAGTGGCCTCTGACTCATACTAAGTTCTCTTACAAAGATGATAATCTACCCCCATTTAGAAGAATGCTTAGAAAAGGAAAAGGACATTTCTTAGTGTCCCTTGGCAATGTAGTTCAAGGCTTACCCACTTTTATTGTGAGGAATTTCTTCCTTAGATTTAATCTATTTCTAATACTGCCTGTTTCTTCTCATTCTTGTTTTAATTAGAGATGGAGACCACCCCCTTATAACCTTAAAGAAATTAAATCACTCCTTATTTTTTTCCTCTGGATCTTGTATCTTTAACATTTTTCCTCGGTTTTATTTTCTTTTATTACATTTGTGACTCTTTTGTTGAGCCTCCTCAAAGCTCCTCATGTCTTTAAAACTGAGGCCCAGACAGAAAAGGTGTTCTGGCCAATTTTATGTATAAAACAATAGGACTTTGAAGCTCTTCACCAAATGTCTTATCATTATACAGAGCCAGCTCAGAGCTCTCAGAAACCAGTCTAGAACAGAGAAGTTTAAGGGATGGGCAGAGCTCATTCAGCAGAGTAGAATGGTGATAGAAATCTTGGTGGAAGAGGCAATGTTTTAGCTGGCCCTTTGAAGAATAGCTTGGAATTACAGGTGAAGAGGATACCAGGGAGATATCTTGGGCCCAAGGTAGAGAGAACATGCTTTGAAATTGTGAGAAGAGAACAAAAAAAGGATACCATTCAGTTAGTCTGAAAGTATTAAGCACTTACTATGTGCTAGGTGATAGGGGCACATAGATCATAACCTGTTTTATACCTGCCCAGATGGTCCTACTCACCTCAGTCTCATCTGTGTCTTCCCATAAAAGTGCCACAAGGAAGTTTCCATGCAACATACTGGGGGCCCTCCTTGCATTAATGCTGAGCTGACCCTGGAGAGGCCTGTGTTCCAGAGATGTGTTTCTTTACTACATTTTACTTTAAGTCTCAAGAATACTTACAGAGTCCTCATTTGCCTGAAATTGTATTTGTACAAATTACTAAGCACTTATAATAGAACAGGAAGGCATCTTGGAGATCGAGTCCATCTCCTTGTTTTACAGCTAAGGAAACTGAGGCCTGGAAGAGGAAAGGTTTTTATACAGACAAATAGTGGAAAAGAATCCTGGGCTAATGAGTCCCCAGGCGTTATTCTTTCTGTGTTGAGTCGGGCTTTGTATTTCAGCAAGTTCAAGCTATTGTGGGTCTGGCCTCCCCAAGCAAGGAAAATGTTAATCCAGTTTAATTTTGTCTTCCTATTTCTCAGTTCTTGATGTGAAAAACATTAGCTTGGTGGAGACATAAAACAGATGGTGTGCCTTTGGAGTAGATAATGCTATTATTCAAAATCAGCATTTGCAGAGCTGGGAGGGATGGATCCATAGATCATGTCTCCTGTTTACCTTATCAGGTTGGGCTATACTGGGACTGCTCTTAGCTTGCTTTGAGATTAGCAACAGTGTCCTTACAATGGCAGGCAAATTACAGTCTCTCCTTTTGAACCTGGGAAGGATACAGTTACAAATCTAGATATACAATGAATGGACTCATTTCTTCTTGGTCATGAAAGATGGATAGCTAGTTAGCTAGTATCTAGTGAGAGAGTCAGTTCTTGGTTCTGACATCTGGATCCACTGCCAGACTGCCCTTCTAGTTAGAAAATTCCTTGTGAATATGTAACCCAGTCTGTGTCTGGGAAAAAGTGATGGGTTGTTCATATAACAAACCCGCTGGACAGCCTATGGCTCCCGTGGTAACCACAGGAAATCCAAAATCACAGCTCTGGAGCTAAAAGGGACCTTGGAGTCCATTTAGTCTGATGCCTTTACCGATGAGGAAACTGAGATTTAGAGAAGCTAAGGGAAGGCTTTCAGAGGTGGACGTGTTATTGAGAGAGGGCAAGGATGGCCCCCAGTATGTTGTATGGAAGCTTCTTTGTGGCACATTTATGGGAGGATACAGGTGAGAGTGAAGTGAATAGTACCATCTGGCAGGCATAAACAGGCTATGATCTGCATCACTGGAGGGAATCTTCCCATAGTGAAGATGACCGATTCATTAGACTGTTTATTTCTTAGGAAAATAAACAGTGGCTGGAGTGCTAGGCTTAGAAGTAGGAAAACGTGAGTTCAAATCATGGCTGAGACACTTCATAGCCATAAAATCCATGGCAAATTGCTTAAAATCTTTGATTTTTCTCATTTGTAAAATGGGGTGTTGGACTCAGTAGCTTCTGAAGCTCTTTCTAGCTCTTTATAAATCTGTGATCCTATTAATCCAATTCTCCTGCTTCAAGTAAGCTTTGTGCATGTAGTTTCTCTCAGTTTGCCCATTGGAGAAGCCTTGGCTCTTAGAGGGCCAGGTTGAGGGAAGGACCAGATTTGACATAAGACATGTAATCTGGTTTTAAATATCTGTTGCTGAGGTTGTGGATTTGTACTGCATAGATCGGCATAGAGAAGGAAAGGAACACAAGTTTTTGTTTTGTTTTGTTTTGTTTTGTTTTGTTTTTTCTTCTATTCTGCCCCTTCTCTACACTTCAAGATGCACATCTCACTTGTTGGTGCTTCAACAACGAGCCAGGTTCCATTAACTTTGTTTAGAAGGATATTTTTATGGTGGGGTTATTATATGAAATGGTCCATGATATATCGACATCATAGGATTAGTCTTGTAATAATAACCCTGAAATGATGAGCTGAGCTATAACAGAGTTCTCTTGTTACTTGGTTTGAATTTGAGTGTGTCTGATGATCTTGGAATTAAAAACATTTCAAGTAAAATTATTAAATGATGCTGTTAGAACCCAACTCAAGAAGTGCTGGAGAACTGCATAGCTTACTCATCTCCTTCCTCCCTGCCTGCCACCTTTAACTCCCACTCCTACATCTTCCCTTTTTCACATTCCATACTAGAAATAAACAGCATCACCTTTCAATCTTTCAGCTCTTAGAAGAGCTACCCTTTCTTATCAAGCTTGTTGCCTATATGGTTGCCATCTTCTTTCCCTTGCAGTAATGTATTTGGCTTTTACATAGCATTTGTAGGTTACTCCACATTGTGAGAAGTCTCTTGTAACAAAGTAAAACCAATAATACAATGGCCTCATCTGAAAGTACATGCAGCATTTTATATTTGTAGCAACCTGGTGCCTCTTTATTTAGAAAAAAGTTTTAAGAAATATATTTTCTTTCCTACCCTATTGAAAAAATTTCTTGTAATAAATATACATAGTGAAGGAAAACAAATTCCTTCAATGTCTGTTTACAAAATATATCTATAACACTCTATATATCTATATGTGTGTGTATGTCTCATTCTGTATCCTAAATCCATTACCACTTTGTAATTGATCGTATATTTCATCATTGGTCCTCTGGAAATCATGCATGGTGGTCACAGTAAGATAGTAGACTTTAAAGCCATTTGTTTTTATAGTGTTATTATATAAATTATTCTTCTGTTTCTGTTCATTTCATCTTTCATCAATTTATGAAAGATCTCTGAATTGTTAATTTTTATAATGTTGATATTACAATGTAAATATTTTTTGGGTTCTACCTACTTCACTCTGTATCAGTTCACGTAAAAGTCTTTTCCATATTGGGGGGAGGAGTAATCACAGGTTTCTGATACGGCCCTATTTTGTGCACTAGTAAAAATAACTGACTTTTTTTTTTAACAGGGCTTCACTTTAGAAAGCACTTTACAGCTTCTCACATCATTCATTCTTCATAACAACCTTGCAAAGGACATATTGTCAGTATTATTGCTACTTTGCAGATAGAACAGGCTCATAGGGGAAGTCACTCAAGAAATAATGGTGAAGTTGCTTAGAGTTACATAGCTATAGTAGAATTGTACATGTTTAACATATATTAGGTTATTTGCTAACTAAGGGAGAGGATGTGGCAGAGAAAGAGGGAGAAAAATTTGGAATGCAAAGTTTGAATGTTGAAAACTATCTGTTCATATATTTTGAAAATAAAAAGCTATTATTATTATTTTTAACTTTTTTAAAAGTATAGAGCTGTACCTGAACCCAGCAGGCTACTGGATACTGCAACAGTGATCTTCATGTAAGATGTGACTTAAAGCAAAATGGTTAAGTAAATAGATAATTGGGTGTGGGGGCAGGTGGGCCAGGCATGTAACAAGGGTAAAAAATAAAATGACCCATGAAATATAAAAAAACAAGAAGGCCTCTAATACATCGTGTAGGCCCTCTGGAGAAGATTCATAAGAGAAAAATCATAGGAGAAGGTGTGATTGGGTTGTGATCTGCATCTTTCAGTGAGCATTTATTAAGCATTTATTTTATACCAGCCTCTGGGCTGATTGTTGGTTACAGAGATTCAAAAATGAAACTGTCCCTGCTCTCAAGAGCTTACATTCCATCAGAATAGAGAACATGTGGTTAATTGAGAATGTCCATAACATAGAGAAGATAAATACATAGTAATGGGCAGGGGAGGATGTGAAGAAAGAGTCTGTATAAAAGATGGTGCTTAAGCTGAGTCTTGCAGGAAGCAACATTCCACAAGATCACATATCTCTTAAAAGAAAGAAAGGACCCAAACCCTGAAATTTGCAGTTTTGAGTCTCTTCCCATTTTACCCCATTGCTCTTGGGTAACTATTTTGGGGAGAAGGCTTCATGTTAGTTTCAATTTCTTCAGTTGTATGGATCCCCAGATGTGTTTATTGTGATTTATCCAGTGTCTTTGCTACTCTGTCTGGTATACAAAGTGTTTGCGAGAAGAATCACACATGTGGATGACTATTTCATCCATTTGTACTCTAGTCCAACGGCTCATTCTGTCTCTCACAAGAGGGCTATCCCCGGTTCCCAGGCTCCTCTTTTGTGGTTTGCCCTTGGAGAAAGGTTTCCCACAGTACTCTGTAATAGCCTATTACTTCCTTTGTCAGTCACCACAGATATCTTCTGTCTTGTGGGGGGGTGGGGGGATGATGGCCTGGGGAAGCTAGAGTATCTTATAGTATGCAGTCTTTTTTTTTTTTCAGTGGTTTTCAGTGGCTTGTAGTTACCTTTAAGTGAGGCTGGGGGCAAGGGAGAGCAGTCTGTATGTGTATTTCCCTTTTACTCAATGATAAAATGAACCCCAGAGGAGTTTAAATTAACTTTTCAAAGGCTGTTGGACTTCCTAATGCCTAGATTACCTGCTCCCTTTGCTGTTTCTCACTTCCTTCTTTAAAACCTTATAAGTGAATGTCAGTATAGCCAACTAAAGCTTTGTATTAACTATTTACATTTTAATTCCAATGATAGAAATATAAGTTTTTTCAGTCACTCATCAGTATACTTTGTCTATTTATCCTGGTTCACTTTTCTTCTTACATTGTTGTAGTTGGTGAATACTTACTCTGTTCTGCTCTGTTTTCCTTTGCATTTTTTATATCATAAAGGAAATGTGGAGGTGGAGCAAAATTCTCTTCCCCCTTCATTTAAAGTTAAATTTTATTTTCAATTTTAAATTCTTTCTTTCCCTTCTTCTCCCCACCCATGAGAAGGCAAGAAAAATAAAACTCATGTGTCAAACAAAATAAATTCCCACATTAGCCAGGTCATTTTAAAAATAAAAAAGAAAGAAAGGAAAATATGCTTAGATCAGTACAATGAGGCAGTCATCTCTATCTGGAGATGGAAATCATGTTTTCTCATGTCTTTTGTATTTGCTCTTGGTGGTTGTGTTCATCAAAGTTCCTTAACCTTTCAAAGTTGTTTATCTTTATACAGTGTTGTTATTATATTGATTCTTCTCCTGGTTCTGCTCTTTTCACTCTGCATCACTTCATATAAATCTTCCCAGGTTTTTCTGAAACCATTTCCTTCATCATTTCTTATAATACCTTCATAGACTATAATTTGTTCAGCCATCCCCCAACTGATGGGCACCTCCTCAGCTTCTGATTCTTTAGATCTGAAATTCTTAATCTGAAATCTATAAACTTAGATAGATAGATAATTATTTCAATATAATTGATTTCTTTTGCAAATTCTATAAATTTTATTTTTTGAATTTATATATATATTTTTTTTTCTGAAGAGGGGATCCAAAGGTTGTAGACCAGATTGCCTGAGTTCATTGTTTAAGAACTACTGCAAAAGAGGGTAGAGAACTGATGACTTGGATTCCAGTCCTGCCTCTGACACATAACTGGCTACGTGTTCCTGGCCAGGCCACTTAACTTCTCACTGCCCCTTAAAGACCATAAATTTCAAAAAAGATACAGATTTTCATTGGTAAAGTAAGCACCTAAGGAACTGATAAAATCACAAATCAAAATTTCCTTCATCTCTTTATAGATTTTTTTATATACCTCATAGTTGTCCATTTTAATGGCATTATAGTATTTTGTTTATGAACCCTAGTGTTTTTTTAACTCTAATCCCTGTTGTTGGACATTTAAATTGGTTCCAATTTATAATTACATTTAGTGCTGCTGAGAAAATCTTTGAGGGGCAGCTAGGTGGCGCAGTGGATAGAGCCCCAGCCCTGAAGTCAGGAGGAGCTGAGTTCAAATTTGACCTCAGACACTTAACACTTCCTAGCTGTGTGATCCTGGGCAAATCACTTGACCCCAATTACTTCGGCCCAAAAAAAGAAAAGAAAGAAAAGAAAATCTTTGCACTGAGAGATCAGTTGTAGTTTTTGTTTTGAGAGAAATAGATCAATAATATTTTCAGGCTGTGATCCCCATTAGGTCAAAAAGTATACTTATTCTTGATTTGCACTTTTAATTTCTAATAATATTATATTTTTTCTAATTATGTAGAAAGATAATTTTGAATATTGATTTTTTTTCCAATTTGTATTCCCAAATTTTATCCCTAAGATGTTAAGCACTTTGATATGTTATATATGTGCAATTTATTCTTGTGTTGTGTCTCCCTTCCCTCTTTTGTAAGAAGATTCCTGATATCAAATTGCATAGAATATTCTTCTAATCTCACCCCTTAATGGGATCCCCCACTACCTATGAAAAGATGTAACCATGCTGCTCTTCCTCTTTTCTGTAAAAATCAGAGGATTGTAAACTGCCAGTGCTGAAAGGGATATTTGAAATCTTCTCATCCAGTGGTCCTCAGACTTTTTGATTCCAGGACCTTTTTACATACTTAAAAATTGTTGAGGAACTGCCTAAGAGCTTTTGTTTATGTGGGTTGTGTCTATCAGCATTTACCATGTTTGAAATGAAAACTGATTAACATTTTAAAATATTTAATTCACTTAAAATAATAATAAATTCATTATATTTTTAAAATAAGTAACATTTTAAAAATACAAATAACTTTTCCAAAACAAAAAAAAAAATTAGTGAAGAGTCGAATTGTTTTACATATTTTTACAATTCTCTTTAACAGAAGTTGGCTAAATTGTCCTATGCCCTTTTGCATTCAGTATGTTGTGATTAATTGTTTTGGTTCGAATATATGAAGAAAATTCAGCCTTACACAAATATGTGGTTAGAAGGAGTATTTTAATAGGCAAATAATAGTAATAATATTATTGCTAATTTAATCTTACTTCTTACACCCCCTGAAAGAGTCATCTAGGTGGCCCACTGGAGAGAGCACAGAGCTTGAAGTTAAAGAAGACAAGTCTAGTCTCAGATTCGTGTGACCGAGCAAGTCATTTTACCTGTTTGTCAGTTTCCTTAGCAGTAAACTGGAGAAAATAGCACCTACCTCTCAGGTTTCTTGTTGTTTGTCCTTAGTTCTCCAAAAAGACCATGACATCAGGGAGGGGATGCCATGACATGCAGTTGAATTGGATTGAAGTGAAGGAGGGCTGGACAAGGTCAACTGCTTTACTTTCCCCTTCAGAGCCTCTGGGTCCAGTGGCCAGATAAATATCAGGATGACTGGGGAAGGCCCTTGATGCAGTGGGAGACCTTGGCCTTTTTCAAGGGGGTTGTTGTGAGGAACAAAGGAAATAATGTTTGCAAAGTACTAAGCAAAGTATTTGGCGGCACAAAGTAGACACTAGAAATGCTTATTCTCCCTTCTTTTCCCCTTTCTCTGGACCACACCTTGAGAACTGCTGCTTTACAGAACCAGGAGATCATTATACACAGCAACAACAATATTACATGATGATCAATTCTGATGGATGTGGCTCTCTGCAACAAAGAATTGTCTCAAACCAGTTCCAGTTGTTCAGTGAAGAAAACCATATACACCCAGAGAGAGGGATATGAAAAATGGACCACAACATAACATTTTCATGATCTCTATTGAGGTTTGCTTGCGTTGTGTTGCCTTTCTCTGATTTTCTTTTTTTCTTGTAGATAGGATTTTTCTTGCACAACTTGTCAAGTATTTCAACATTATTAACATGTAGTGGACTTCCTGCCATCTAGGGGAGGGAAGGGAACTGGGGGTAAAATTTGTAATGGAAAGCTTTGTAAAGATCAATGCTGAGGAACTACCCATACATATGTTATACAAATAAAAAGCTTTAATTTAGAAAGAGAGAGAGAGAGAGAGAACTGCTGCTTTAGTCCCACCCTCATTTCACAGAGGAATAAATTGAGCCTAAAAAGAGAGAGCACATGTCAAGTCAGGACTGAAGCAGGAAGTCCATCATGGTCTCCCAGTTCTCAACCTTATTTATCATGATTGGTTTTCGGCACAACTTGGGAATTGCCATATAGTGACTGAGTTCTCTACAATAATTAGCTATTTAGTTATTGCTCCAGGTTCTGATCTTTTTATTTTAGTAATTTTTCTCTGGAGTTGTGTTTGGTGAAGTCTCCATAGAAAATGTTGTTGGCAGTCCTTAGAGATTTTTTTTTTCTTTTTGCTGAGGCAATTGGGGTTAAGTGACTTGCCCAGGGTCACACAGCTAGGAAGTGTCTGAGACCAGATTTGAACTCAGGTCCTCCTGACTTCAGGGCTGGTGCTCTAACCACTTCGCCACCTAGCTGCCCCCTCCTTAGAGATTTTTAAGATTATTTCAAGACTCTGCACTTAGTTAATATTTGAAATTTTACATATTTTGCTTTTTAGATTGAGTCTTGTTTTTAGGTCCCTTCAAGTACTGAACTTTCACCCACCATTATCCCTATCATCAGTGCTTGGGTAATGAATCACTCAGAGCCTTAGAGTTAAATTCTTCAATTTATTTCATTTAAAAAAAAAACAAAAACAAAAACATAAACCAGCAGTCCCTAGATGGAAAGTAATCCATAAGGTGATAAAAAGCAGACTGGGAAAGTAAAAGCCACTGACAAGGAAATTCCTTGGAGTTTCAGAATTTCCTCCTTCAACATCCCAATTTTTAAAAATTCTCCTTGCCCAAAGGACCCACAGCTGGCTCCCAATAAGTATACCCAAAATCAAAATGAACCTAAACTGACCTAGATCTGTTCCAGGAGCCTTACTCATCCCAGCACTGATTGGTATTGTGGGAATGTGGGGCTTATTTCAAGATTCCCCCAGTTCCACTAATGATCACACCCCATGAAATGAATTGAATAGAATGGAGAGGTGAGTTTCAGGGGAGGTCCAAGATGGCATCCTTTTCATATACTATAACTGTGTCTGAATTTCTTTAAAATGGAGATTGCTTTAATTTCTAGTTCTGTTTGATAAAATGATCCTTCTCATATTTACCCCTTCCTACTCACTAGTGGGGGGAAACCCTATAAAATGATGAACTTGGATGAAGGTCCCATTCAACTCTTTAAGTCTGTGATCTTAGTGTTCCACCAGTTGTCAGAGCAATTCAAAGCCAAGTGTAACAGGAGGCCAATACTGGACTCAGGTGATCTGAGTTTGAATGCCCACTCATAATGACTAGTTGTATATCCCCATAGAAGTCCATCTACTTCAGTAAGCCTCGAATGATAAAAATAGATTCAGTTTCACCATGACTGGATGTTCATGAATTTTCAGGCCATGTTTTGGACATTTTTCCAGGCTAGTGGTTAGAGAAATCTTTTATAATTGATTACAGGATGGTCCAGGTATCAATGCTTTGTATCTATGTGGTCTTGGTGGTGCAATAGATAGTGTGGGAGTTGGTGCCAGAAAGAACTGTGTTTGAATTGTGCTTCAGGGGTTTTTGCTGGTTGTAGAATCCCAGCCAGGGGTATTTGGGAACCAGCTCCAGCCCTGAGAGTCTGGTGAACTTTCAATGTCACCATTTACACTTCACAAATAGGCACTAAGAAAATGTTAATGATGCATATTAAACTTCTTCAAAAAAATTTCAGAAGTATCTCATTTTTCCAGTTAAATGTGAAGAGAATTCTCAGTATTCATTCTTACAAGGTTTTGAGTTCCAATTTTTTTCTCCTTCTTTCCCTTATCTCCCCTCTTCCCTCAGACAGCAAGCAATCTGATATAGGTTATGTATATATAAGCCATTTTAAACATATTTTCATATTAGTCATGTAAAAGAGAAAAATCAGAACAAAAGGAAAAAACCATGTGGAAATAAAGCAAATCAAAAAAGGTGAAAATAATAATGTGCATATTAAACTTAAAAGTGTTTGTATATAGTAGATAGATATAATTTTTCTTCCAGAAAATTCTGTTAAACATTTGCCAACACTCCTCTGGACTCCAGGCAAGTCACTTAACTTTGTTCAGCCTCAGTTTCCTCATCTGTAAAAGGGACTAATAACATCTCATAGTGTTATTATGAGGATCAAATGAAATTATGTATGTTAAGCATTTTACAAACCTTAAAGTACTATATAGATACAAACTATGATTTTTTTTATTTTGTCTTATTTAACCTTTTGGTTTTGCTACACATTCATTTCCAAATATATCCCTCTCCCTTACCCCATTCCCTCTCCAATGAGACATCCCTTGTAATAAATATTTTATAAGAAAGGTTTTTTAAAAAAAAATTAAGATAGGGTTTTATAGCAAATCAAATAATTCCACATTTTGAGTTTTGTAAAACTACTTTCCTTATGACACCCCTGTGATGTATCATGTAGCTATTTTTGCTGTCTCCATTTTACACATGAAGGAACTGAGGTTCAACAAGATGAAGTGGCCAATAGGTGTCAGAGCCTGAACAGTTTCATAACCAGTAAAACCTCACTTTGATGTTCCTGGAAAGCCTCAGTCTTAGGAGTCTTGGTTATATCCAGTGCCCTCCGATCTGTACCTTTGTTCTAACAGAGCATCCTTCGACTTAATGAGGGATCTTCCACACAGATGTTCATCAAATATCGAATTGTAATTTTTCCCTTTTCTTTCATTTCTCCAAAGTCGGATTCATCCTCAGTCTGTTGGACCTGTTGGAAGTGGGTAGCATTAATAGCTCAGCACTGGTTTTTATTTTTTGCACCCTTGTGATCTGAGACTAAAATGAAGTAGGCTATATGTGCAAGTACTAATATTTCATTGTACAAATGAGGAGACTAAGGCTTTGAAAAGCCATAACTTGCCTAGGATCATTACAAAGTGGTAGTACTGTGATCCTAAATGAGGACTTCTAGTGGTTTTCTCATATCTGTCTCCAGAACTCCTGGCCCAAGTGGAACATGTCAGGTAATCCAATAGGACAGTACCAGATGAAAATGTAAATAGGAATTAAAGGGACATTGATAATAATCATAGCAGATTTAAGACAAAACAAAAACAAATCCATCTAGTCAGACCCAGACAAGAAAAAGAAATCTCTGTCAGTTAGTCAGCAGCATTTATTAATTATCTACTATAACCCTCACTTCTCTCACACATACTAGCTCTGTGACCTTTCATATATTCTCTTCCTAAGGGGAATAACCCTAATTAATACTCTCTTAGTATGTTGCTAAAGAACATGCTGATCGAAATTTGAGAAAAGGGGAATAATATTTTGGGAAATGAAAGTGATAATTTTTAAAAAAAATTTGCACTAGGAATATGTGGAGTTCAGATTGACACAGTTCTTGGCCCTCAGGGTTCTCACAGTTTAGTAGGAAGAGCATCAAATGATTGATAAGTAAATTGCAGATTTGTAAAAATGAAGTGCTTCTGGAGGTCTGCTAAAAGTTTGAAGAGAAACAGTCCAAGATGCCTGTTCCTAAATACATTGGGTAGGGATCAAGACAATCTGTCCCTTTGCTTTCTTAGGACATGGATTCCTTAAAGAAGTGAATAATAGTATCTAGTTAGTTTCTTGGAAGTGATGAAGCATTTAAGATGGAGTAAATTCCCATTTGTAATTTTTTAAAATAAATTAATCACTTTTATTTTTAAAATTTAAAAAGTTTAATTAATACCTTATGTTTTTCTTTTTTTAGTAGTGCCTGATTCATAGTAAGCATTAAATTATTGATTTAAAATTGATAAAACCATTACCACATTAATAAAATTATTCATTATTGAATACTTATCTTTTATACCATATTCATTTCCCACTTGGATCCTAACCCCACTCTACCTTGATTCCTCCCTTTGTAACAAAGAAAAACAGTTGAGCAAAACTAAACAACAAAATGACTGGTGGTATATGCAACATTCTGCTCCCTTGGCCCACCACGTTTCCAAAAGGAGGGGAGTATGTTTCATGCTCTATTCTGAAAGATCAGAATTGATGGTTATAATTAATCAGAGTTCAGAGGCCTTTTGCTATTTTTGTATACATTTTTCTCCTAGATTTGCCTCACCTTGCTCAGGATCATAGGACTAGGATGTGTGGGAGACCAACTTGAATAGGATTCTTGTAATCCCCTCCATCAAGTTGCCCCTATTCATTTATAGGTAGATAGAGCTATATTCACTTTATTCATAGGTCCACATATATGAATATAATGTTTTTCAGCCTGAAAGGTACTTTTACTATTGTATTTACTGTCAGATGTAATTGATGTGTTTTTTTTAATCTGCCTCTTATTTTTCTTTCAATAATGCTATTAATATCTTTTGTTTTTTCATCACCTAAACTTCATCCTGCAAATCCCATTCCCTTTATTTTTAATGCTTGCTACAAGGCATGACTTACTGGGGAGGAATATATTTAGAAATAAGAGTGTTGTGAAAACAAAAATCAAATCTAAAAAAAAGATTTTTTAAGGCATTTTAATATTCAGAATCTTTTTTGTCCATTATAACACTGCTGTGGAAATAGGCAGGCCAGATGGCATTATCCCCATTAGACAGATGAGCAAACTGAGTAGGGTTAAGAGGTTAACCCCAAGGTCAGATCCAGACCAGTAGCAGAACCAGCCTAGCACTCAGGCCTCCTTGTTCCCAATCTGGTGCTCTTTTCACTATTGTATGTATTGGAGATTAATTTTTTTCACAGTGCTATCTGCTGGTGAAAGCTTGTGGCCAGTGGAAAGTCACGTGGCAGGCCTTTGATTCATTGGCCTGGCAGCTGGTGTGGCAGATCCATCAGAAAGGAACTGAAGCTTTCAGTCCCCTGCATTTGGGCTGCTCAGGATTTTTCCTTCTGCCAAGCCCTGAATGTGAAAATGTGTCCAACTGCTAAGCTCTCCTCAGGCCCTTGGCGCCAGCCTGGAGAAGGCAGGTGGTCTGAGGAAAGGCTCCCTTTAGGTTGCCGCACAGCGCACACAACGCGGAACAGTGTGAGACAACTGTCAGTTCCTTCCTTCCCTTCTCCCCCTCCTCAGCAAAGCTGGGCCACAGATGGATGAGCTGGAAACGTGTCAAACCTGCTCTGAAGGGCACTGCGAGAGCACAGTCCCAGCAAAGGCACCAGTTCCATCATTTGGCTAATCTGTTTGGCCAGTGGAGAAAATGTCCTGTGAGCAGGCAAGGAATAGGAAGGGGTGGCCAGCTTGTCTGTTATTGCCCTCCCCGGCCTGAATGGCCTCTCTCAGGCTTCCAAAGAGTCCAGCAGACTTCTCTCCCAGAAACCTGGTGGGTTTGAACTTAAGTATCATTCCTTGCATATGTCTCTAAAGGGTAACCATTTTTGAAGGAAAAAAATCTGAGGTCTAAGGCTTTATTTTCTCATTTTTGTTAAGAACTGAAATTTATATAGTACTTTAAGCTTACAAAGCACTTTAAATGACATCATCTCATTTTGGACCTTAGAACAAACCATGTGAAGTTACTCTGGGCATTACTACCCCCATTTTACAGATGAAGAAAGACTCAGAGCTTAAATCACTTTTCTTGGAAGAGAAGAAACTGTAATGTAGTTGGATAAAAAGTAGTAGTGGAAATAGTTATAGAACTGCAAGTGAAAGGGAGCTCCTAGGCCAACCCTTTCATTTTAGAGAGAATTTAACTGAGGCCTATGAGAGTTAAATGATTTCCCCAAGGGAGTAAGCATTGCAGGTTGATCAATTGGTTAATAATGGAGTTGATCCACAGTAGTTCAAAGAGACTGTCACCTTTGCAATTAAGGGAAACTGAGGCACAAAGTTCTGAGCACAATCAGTGTGCTAATTTGCCAATAAATAGAGTCTCAACCTCCTCATCAATAGTTAAGAACCAGAGGTAAGGCTTTAGAGATCATTTTCATAGACAAAAAGGAGGAGCATCATAGATGAGAAAACACTATGATTGGCTGGAGATCGAATATGTGAGAAGGTGGGGTAACAAGCTGCCCTCCTTCCATCAGGTTGTTAATTGATTGTATCCATCAGTAAGGTTAGTTAGTGGTACATGGATAACAAACCTGACTTCCTTGAAGGGTCACTACTGGGACAGAGAGAATAGGTTTCTTTAACACAAGAGTAGACCATCAATTTCACACACAAAAAACCTGAATTTGCAAACAACTTGGAGACAAAGAATAATTTACTGGGAAGATGAACTTCTAAACATAACTCAGAGGCAGTAAAACATGTCAGCAGTAATACATATTGAAATCAATTCTAAAGTAGAGTCAATTTCATTTTTTTTTAACAGGGCTTGGATTCAGAGTTCCCCCTCAGACTCTAGAACACCTGTATGAACCTGGGCAAATTACTAAACTTTTCTTACCTGAGGATAAAAATACCCAAAGTACCTACTGGACTGTTAGGCTTAAACAATAATGGTATTGTTCTGTATGCATAGGTAACACACTTAGTGATTTCAGCTTTGCAAAACCTGATGTAAACATTTATAGTGTCATCCTCTGTTCTAGGCCAGCTTTTCAAGTGTTGGTCCAGCTTTAGAGAGAAGAAAACTTTAGATTTGGCCACAGCCTGAGCCTGAACTTTGATCCAATTTCTTTATGTATAAATTGCAGCAAATATGAAATGAAGTCATGGAGGGATTTATGGGATACAGATCTTAAGAACTTTTTATTCCTGGTGGATAGGCACTTCAATTTTTGAGTGGTGGAAGATTTAGGAGACTTGACCTAATCATTAATTAATTTAATTAAATATTTCTTTCTTATTGAAGAATCAGTCATTTAAATTAAATGACTGATTCTTCAATAAGAAAGAAATATTTTTGTGAAAACATGAGGGGTTGGAATCCAGCTATTCTTCCCCATCTCTGTGAGTCTATAGAATCAGGTTTATTTTGATTGCCATCTGCAACCAGAGAGATGTAGATCAAGCACACTATTTCTACCTTTTTTTTCTTTTCTCATGTTTTTTCCCTCTTGTTCTTATTTTTTTCTCCCAACCTGACTCGTATGGAAATACATAAAAAAAAAATGTACCTGTATAACCTAAAAAGAAAATAAAAAGGATCAGATTTATATCCATTCAGACCAAATTTCACTGCTGTCATATTAAGCCTCTGTCTGCCTTTCCTTCCTACCATCCTCAAATGTCCAGACCTTTGGTGGTTTCAGGCAACTGCTATAAATCACCCCAGAGGGAAGTGTAACCTCTGCTTAGTCTGGACAGTCTAAGTTTATAAGTTTAAGTTTAAGTTTATGAATGAGCTCCATGATAAGGGAGTATTCTTTAGCAATCTGATGATATTCTATTCCCATTGCATACTGGGAAACTTCAGGGTGTGTGTGTGTGTGTGTGTGTGTGTGTGTGTGTGTGTGTGTGTGTGTGTGTG
>JAJPUD010009437.1:25522-74882 GCA_023553655.1 Myrmecobius fasciatus
GTGTGTGTGTGTGTGTGTGTGTGTGTGTGTGTGTGTGTGTGTGTGTGAGGGTGGGGGGAGAGATGGATTTAAGGAGGATGGATTTCCATAGGCATCTCCACCCTTAGCTCACTTCAGATAGATGAACCTCTTTTTTTTTAATCTCTTAAGAACTTATTTTATTTTATTTTTTTGTTGTTGTTCCAAATTTTCCCCTCCCTTCTCCCTATCCCCTCCCCTAGATGGCAAGTAATCCAATATAGGTTAAATATGGATGGACCTCTTTTCTCTTCTGTAAAATGGTGCTGACAGTTGCCCTATCACCTGGGAGTAAATATTTCACAATCTGCTATCCAAAGCATAGTTTTAAGTTTGAGCTGCACCTTACCATTTTCTTCATCTCTTTCCTTAAGTCTGGGCCATCAACAAAACAAAATCAAACCTGATTTGTAGCTTTTGCAAGTGTCTGGATTCTAGATGCTCACACTGAAAATTTAACGATTGACTTTTGTGAGAACAGTGTCTAGCCGGCTCCTGCACACTCTGACACTGCCCATCTCGAAGGGCATTAGGAATGAATGACATGCGGTCTGTGGAGCTTTCCACTTAGACTGTGAGAGAACATTAGAGTCTGGTTCCAGTAGAGTGTGAAGGGGAAGCACCAGAAGCCTGAGACAGGAGATGTGAGTTCTAGTCCATTTGTGAAAACTCGCAGTGTGACTTTGAAGAAGCTCTTTTCTCTCTCTGAGCCCCAGAGAGGGGGCATTGTATTGGACGGGCTCTCGGGTCTCCTCTAATCTGAGTCTTTGGCTTTGGGTTATGAAATATTCCTATTTCCCAGAGCTGCGCTCGCCGCACACCATGTCTCATCTATGAAAGAGATATATTGTTGATCTATCTTATTGAGATGTATATTCCTTTTTTTCTTCACAGTTGCTAGTGAGAAGAGGGTGCCAGCGATGCCTGGATCCCCCGTGGAAGTAAAAATACAGTCCAGATCATCGCCTCCCACTATGCCTCCCCGGCCGCCCATCAACCCTGGCGGGCCTCGCCCGGGCTCCTTCACCCCGACAGCATGTGAGATTGCTCTCATAACTCACCCAGAGCCTTTGGAGATGCGGGTGGGAAGGGAGGGGGAGGGGGAGGGGGCAGCAAGTTCATAAGACCCAGCACTGAGACATTAAGGTCGCTCCACCAGTAGGTGTCAGAGGTATAATTTGAATTTGGATCTTCCTGATTAAGAGCCAGCTAGCTGACTGTCTGCTGTGCTGTGCTGCCTCTCAGTCCGGGTTACTTGTGTGATCCAGGTTCTGAACCTGGTGCTCTACTTGGTTTTCCCACATGGTCATTTTTTTTTGCCTGGGGAATTTTGTGGTTCTTTTTGAGTGGAGCTAAAATGGCCAACTTAAATGATTATCTTGGATTTTCAAAATACTTAGGACTCCAAGTATTCCCTTCCTAATGTTACTGGAATTTTAGGGCAATTTCCAAAACACTAGCATGACTATCCCCAGATGCTGGTTAAAGTAGCTTCTTTTTTTGCTCTTTGTGGATATATAGCTCTTTATGGAAGAGGAAAATGTGTTTATATATTATCCGTGGCACACCATAGATGCTTAGTTAATACTTATTAATCGACTGCATCTGCCTTAGTTTCCCTTCCCTGTACAGAATGCACCTTGACAACTGTGACCCAAAAGTAGCCTCTGAGGGGTAGGATGTTCATCATTCATCATCACACTGTTGTTCCAACACTCCTATCCTCGGTCTCCCATATCTAGTAGCTCCATGCCGTGAGTACCACATTCCAAGTGGTGATTCCACCTTTGATGTCTGCAGGTGGGGAAGAAAATCACCGTTAGTAGAGGGAAGAAATTACATGTCACTGCCTGCTGGCTAATATAATTTCTGGGCCTCAACCAGAGATCCCAGAAAGAAATTTGCTTGCCAAGTAGCTAGGCTTGTAGTGGTGACAGGAGCTTTAGGCTATACAGGACTTTTTCCAAGGTAGGGCCATCCTGGGCTAATGGTGTGCACATCAGTGGAAAATGTCCCAGGATCATAGAATTAGAGCTAGAACAGACCTTGGTGAACATCAAATCTTACCGCTTCTGGCCAAGCAGATAGAGCACCAAGCATGGAGTCAGGATTTCAGCTTAGGCCTGTAACACGTGCTTTGTGATGCTGGTCAGATCAACGAGCTTTCCTTATCTGGAAAATGGGATGGGGAAGGGGATCATAATAACATCTACTGCACAGGATGGTTGTGAGGATCAGATGAGATAATTGCCAAACACTTAGCATAGTCCCTGGTACAGAGTAAGGGCTGTTTAAGTGTTAGTCTTACAGATGAAGAAACTGAGACAAGTAGAAGTTAAGGGAGTGGGATTCATGCAGAGGTCTCTGCCCTTCCATCCTCACTAAGCATGCATTGGCTCTTATGCAGCAAAAAATGAGAAAAGGCCAGAAGTGTCAATGCCGCCTTCAGCCCAAGTCCTCATGTTCTTTGACAGATCCCAATCCCTTGAAGTTAAAGAGCTGGGCTGTGGGTTGATTTTAGCCCCAGGTGAACGTGGCCACTGGAGAGTGCTGAGGAAAACCAGTGACTGGCTTGTGGCTTTTGGTCTAAACAGACTTGTGTGTCTTGAAATGAAGCAGACCTTAATTACCTGATAAACATTTCCTGGTATTTAGACTTCAGAGGCCAGGCAAGGCTGCAGATGCCTACATGAATGTCTTCCATTTTTATCTCCATGTTTGGCCACTTGGGGGTGGGTATGTTTTATTTGGGGAAAGACTGGACCATAATAAGCTTTTATTAAGCTGGCTGTCAGAGACTTCCTTTGAGCTAAGGCCTATGGGAAGAAAATCGCACAGTTGGGGTGGGTCGCTGGGGGGAGGGTCACTTTTGAGGAGGGCAGTGTTCCAAAGACAACTGACCTTTCAGTGGAAACAGGCAGTAAAGCATCATAGAAAGGGAGCAAGAGGTGAGAGCTTTGTTTTTATGCAATAAACAATGCAGATCCAGCCCTTCTGTCTGCAGCTTGCTAGATAATGTTTGGGAGTGGCCGTGGCCAAAATCATTGTCCCCCTGCAGCCTCCTTGGTGGTGAGTCCAGGCCTTATCCCTGGATGAACAGCAGATATACCAGCCAAGGAGCATAGATTCAGAGCTGGAAAGCAATTTAGGAGCCCTCCCCCATCAAGTAGGAGTCTGGGGACCAGACACATTGAGTGGGCTGCCCTAAGTGGCCCAGCTAAGATTTGATCCCCTGTCCTCTACTTTCAAATCCATTGTCCTTTCCACTACAATGAAGCATAAACATATGAGAGCTATGATTATCCTCCCTGGAAAGGAGAGTGGAAGCGCTGGATGGGTCAGGAGATGGAGTCAAAAAGGCTCTGAATTCAAATGTGGCCTTAGACCTTGCTAGCTGGGTAAATCACTTCCCCCTGTTTCCCTCCCTAACAAATGTTAGGTCATTTGTAAAATGAGCTGGAGCATGAAATGGCAAACCCCTCCAGTATCTTTGCCAAGAAAACCCCAAATGGGGTCACAGAGACTTGGACATGATTGAACAATGACAATAGAGCGGAGAGGCTATTTTTTAATCTAGGTACAGGAATGGGAAGAAAGTGCAGCTTAAAGAAGGCTACTTGAAGGAGCTGGCATTTGTGCGAGGCCTTGAAGGATGAATAGAATGTTCATAAAAGGCCAGGGTTGGGAAGGGGGAGAGCATTCTGCTTTGGTGAAAGACCCAGGCTGCCTCTCTCAATGGTCCAGCTCCCTCAAACCACTTCCAGCATCAAGCTGATTTTGTGGTGTGTTCAACTGGAAAATTATACTGAAAGGCATGTAGAATCCCCTTGTAATATAGGGGGAGGACATTGAGAATTTGAAATTTTAATTGGTAAGGAGCAAATTAAATATATCTAAACATCTGATTTCTCAAGATTAGAGACAGACATAGGGAGTAGAATTTTCAGTGGTATAGGAAGCCTGTCCAGGGAGAACATTCCCTGTCCAAGGGCAGAATCTTCTTCACTTCTCTTAGAGTCTTAGGAAAGTGGTGAAGGATCATACAGCCAATCAATGTCACAAGCAGAATTTGAATCTTCAGGCTTCACCAGCAGCCCTGTGCCATCTTGCCTTCATAGTATTATAGACCATTTGTACATGAACACACACACACACACACACACACACACACACTCTTTTTTGCTTCACTGTGTCACATTGTTAATTTCCTTAAATTAAGGTCTTTCACATGAATTGTTGTCCAGCTCTGCCTCCCACATCTTGGGAGGCTAATTTCTTGGACTTCAATGTAGAGTTTCATATTTATCCCTATTAGATTTTCTTAGAATGGGTCCATCATTCAAGTGTGCTAAGATTTGGAAGCAAGCATCGGGGGAGGAATCTTGGATCCTGTCATCCAAGATGTCAGCTGTTCGATGCATCGGAGTCCCAGCCTCACAGGCAGAAGGCATTAGTAGCACAATTGGCCTTGAGGCTCTCGATCGTGCAGGCCAGTCACTTATCAAGGGTACTCTGTGTCTCTCTTCAGTGTCCAATGGGATTAACCATTCCCCACCCACCTTGAATGGCGCTCCCTCCCCACCACAGAGATTCAGCAATGGCCCGGCATCATCCTCATCCTCATCGCTCACCAATCAGCAGCTTCCCGCCACCTGTGGGGCCCGACAGCTCAGTAAACTGAAGCGCTTTCTAACTACCCTGCAGCAGTTTGGTAATGACATTTCCCCTGAGATTGGAGAGAAGGTTCGGACCCTCGTCCTGGCTTTGGTAGTAAGTATGACACTCCCATCCTCCACAGCCTCACTACCTGACTCTCTGTCCCCTTTTCTGAAACGCCCTCTTTTTCTATCCCAGAATTACAAAATCTTGGTAGTTCCAACAGACTTGGAACAGAATTCCTTAATTCTCTTAATATTTGTGTGTTCTGTTCTCCAGTACTCATGCAGAATGTGAACTCCTTGAAGGTAGGGGCTATTTTGTTTCCTCTTTCTACCCCAGAACTTATACAGTGACCAGCTGATAGCGTAATAATTACACACTGCTTAGGATTGAATTCATAATGAGGACATTTATGAAAAAGTTGTTAGACTCTTTTCTGGTTGTATTTTTTTTGTTTGGCCTTCTTTCAGGTCTGAACCTGGCAAGGATACTTTTCTTCTGCCTCCCTATGTCCCAACAGACTGATATTCAGCAGAATCAGGCCAAGGTTTTTATTTCCCAGGTCACGTGCCCATGACATTATTTCTATACCAAAGAAGAGAGAACCAAACAATGGGTTTAATTTTCAAAATAATAATTTTCCAGATTACAAGCTTCACTTGTCTGTCAGCTCCAAGGGGCTCCCATCACCACTCAGCACCTCACAGGAAGGCAATTACCTCAGAAGTGCCGAGCACACATTCTTTCTGTAGCTGCTACTTTCACATTTGGGTCCCTTAAGAACAAGATGGTGCAGGGGAGCTATGATTTTCTGGTGTCCACTGCTCATTGGGCCTTCATTTTTCTTGCTATTGATTTCAGATGGATCAAGGCTCCAGCATGTGTAAGCCACAAACTTCCATAAAAGCTGCTGAGGTGCTGCTGACCCTGGTAGAGAAAGGAGCTTTTGAGGTCTCATGTCCTTTTGATGACAGCCACCATTTTAAATATCTTCCTTGTAAATATGTGCACAGCATGAGTCTGAGTCTGAGATGGGAGATTGTATGCCTCTACTCAGCACCACAAACTGTTACTCATCACCTGAATTATCAGAGAGGCAATTTAATGCAGCAAAAAGAATCCGGGCTGAGGACCAGTCTTTGGCATTTACTAGCTGTTTGTGAGGAGCAACTCTCTTAATCCCTCTGAGCCTGATTTTTTTCACCTGTAAAATTGGGGAGGGGGTACCTGCCTCATATTGTTGTATGAAGAGCAGACAGCATTTATTAAGTGTCTATTCTGTGCAGACACTAAGGACACACATTTAAAAGGGAAATAGACTCTGCCCTCAAGAAGCTTATGTTCTGTTGTGTGAGACAAACATTTACTTACATACAGGTGTATGTGTATTTTGCTGTATTTGGTATAGGCCAGGTAGGTGAAAGGTAATTTGAGGAGACACAGACTAGCAAATAACCAGAAAGAAGGGTAGGGAATGAGGAGAGATAGATCAGCAAAGCCCAGAAAGGGACCCCTATGGGTCAGTATTGGTGGAACCTGATTCTCAGAGGCTGGAATGAGGAATAAGTGCATTCATGAGGAAGACAGCAGCGGGAAATGAATTGAATTGCATGGAGAAAGATGAGATGAGATAATATGCTTAAAGCTCTTAGGAAAGCTTAAAGTATTCCATAACTATCAGGTGCTGCTGGTTGTCTCAGTGGAGAGATAACTGGGCTTATAAGACTTCTCTTCCTGAGTTCAAATCTGGCTTCAGACACTTATAACTGTGTGACCCTAAATGAGTCACTTTACCCTGTTTACCTCAATTCCCTCATCTGCAAAATGAGCTGGAGAAGGAAAGGGCAAACTGCCCTGGTATCTCTGCCAAGAAAACTCCAAATGGGGTCACCAAGAGTTGGGCAAGACTGAAATGACTCAATGATAACAGAAGTTCAGATATTATCCTTTTATCTAAAAAGTCTAGAGGAAGGTTTGAACCTCAGGTTTCGTTTGTGAATTGAGCATCTTTCTCACTTTAGAGTACTGTCAGCATGTCCAGATGTTGCTCTGGTAACCAGAGCCTTAAAAATAAAAATTATTCACACTACTGTGTCCTACTTTAGGATTTGCCAAGTACTTTCCTTCCCTGTAAGGCATGTCCTATGGCTTGTAGGATCATAGGATCCTAGATTAGAACTGGAGGGAATCTTAAAGGCCATGTAGTATAATTCCTCCATTTGACAGTTGAAAGTGAGACTCAGGGTCACAAGTTCTCTGGACTTTCAGCTCTCTCAACACTTTCTACTTATGCTGAAGAAATGAGTAAATGAAAAGACTTTTTCTCCCCCATTTGGGACCAGCAGCAATGGATTTTATTCACTTTTCCCATAGATCTTGAATTGAAACAAAGTTTTGTCTCAGATTCCCTTTGCAACATTAGTGCCCTTTGCAGTCAACAGTTACCTATCTAAAGAGTGAAGGGTTAGATTTTGGGCGAGCTTTCCATTTTCCAAGGGAAATCAAGGAAGATTGGAAGATGTTATCCTACTGAATTAAATGGACTTTTTCACACTTTGTTATTGGGAAATTGTGAAATTAAACTCCTGCCTGACATTCAGAAGAGAAGGGATAAGATGATATCTTCCTCTTGCTTCATTCCCTTTCAGTTGGAATTGTAGGCTCTCAAAATGAAGGAAATAAAACTGGACCTCTCTGAGGATTCCATACAAACTTGTGATATATGAAGGAACCCATTAATATATTCTTCCCTGTGCCCCTCTTCTTCTTCTTCCTCTCCTTCTTCCTTCTATACTTCTCCTTCCTCTTACTCTTCTTCCTTTACTTCCTCCTCTTCCCTCCCTCTTCCTCTCCTTCCCTTTTCTCCTTCTTTCCCTCCTGCCTCCCCTTCCTTCTCCTTCTCACTCTTCTCATCTGAGCCTCTGGGAAAAGCCCATTTTGAACTCCAGAGAATGCTGCCTAGTACTGGCCACCCAAGTGTCTCCGGCAGTCCGGGGGGGGGGGGGGGGGGGTGGGGGGGGGGGAGGGAGGCAATGGTGACTTGTCAGCAGCTCTGGCATCTGCTTATCCCCTTTCACAGTAGAGATGATCCTCCAGTGACAGGCCCTTCTCAGGCATGGAATTCTTGTCTCCTGAATTGTCAAGGGGCAGCACTGTCAAATGGGACCTTTGAGGCAGCTGCACAGTGTTAGAAGCCTATAATGCAGCCCAGCAGCGGTGGACAAAGGGAAATGGACAAAAGGAGCTTGTTTGGGTTTGAGGAGTGGGGGTGTTTTCTGAGTGTCCCCCTCCAACTCTTCCTTCCTCTTTACAGAACTCCACGGTGACCATTGAGGAATTCCATTGTAAGCTGCAAGAGGCCACCAACTTTCCTCTTCGTCCCTTTGTGATTCCATTCTTGAAGGTAACAAGCAAACCCTGGATACCCTGGGGACCAAGGCCAGCACTCTGGGACCCCCTCCCCCGACATACCCCCCCCCCCAACCCCCCAGGCATTGATTTCCAGCTTCAAAGGTTTCAGTTTTTAAAAGTTGTTCGTTGTCCCAGAGCAGGCTCAGCAGGCCTCTCCAAGGTGACAGATAAATCTCAGGTTTCTTAATCACTCTTACAGGGATGAGCGGGGAGGAGCCATTGTTCTTTACAAAGCAGGGCCATCCATTTAGAGTTTCCTAGGACCTCCCAGGTCACTTGGTCCCACCCCCTCATTTAAAGAGGAACCAACTCTTACTGAGGGCCAGGACAGAAAAGTCAATTGCCCCAGACCACCCTATAATAAGTATCACAGATGGCACTTAAACACAAATCATAGCCTAGTGGAGGGAGAGATGGGAGAGACTTGCAAGGTCTGTCACACAACCCCTTCCTTTTACAGTGGGGGAAGCAGGCCCAGAAAGTTGACATGCCTTTGTCTTAGGTTATTTGTGTGAAATTTGTATCCAGGTTTTCTGACTCATAATTCAGCACACTTTCCACCACAAGGTGGTACAGCTGCTCTCAGATCTGACATAGGAAAGCCTTTGGCCCGAGCTCCTGTGGGGTGCAGAGGAACATGTGAACCTTTCTCTTGCAGTCCTAGTAGCTGAAGGCTTGAGAAGGGAGGTCAGAGGTACAGCTTCCCACACACCCCTTCTCTGCAAGTGCAAACCCTGAGCTCGGTGTGCTTCTGGCTGCCAGTTAGCACCTTGGTAGGAATGAGCAGGCGGGCCAGCCGATCCCACTTCTGCTTACAAGGTTGGAGTTGAATAGGTAGTCCTGTTTGGGAATAAGGAGAGAGGGATGCTGCTGGGAGGATGTTTGGTGTGAATTAGTCTGGATGTGAACCCGCTGCAGATTTTAGCTGTGATCCTTTCATCACTGAGTCCTGATGACTTTGGACAAGTCTTTAGCCAATCTCCTTAGCCTTCCACCCCCATGGGGCTTTCCATCCAGCTGCCCCCAGCTCTTTCCTCTTTGTCCTTGGGAAGTCTCTCTGAGATTCCCACTTCCAGAGGGGAGAAAAGAGGCGAGTCCTGTCTGGTCTCCTGTGTCAACACCAACCCCACTCATGATTCAGGAGACGCCATCTGTTACCTCTTCCCCTTGGTTCCTTTCAAAGAACTACATGGGGACCCACCCCAAGAGCAGCTGGGGGTGAGTGATTCAGGAGGAATTGGCAGGGGCTGACTTTCCAAAGGGAAGGCAAGTGAAAGATCTTATTTGTGGCCTGTAAAAGGTGGGGTGGCTGCCCCACACTGATACGGCCCCTCACTGCTGGACTTGGGAGTTTATGTTTTATATAGTTTCTCTGACTCCTTCCTCATACCCCAGCCCCTCACTCCCACCCCTACCCTAACCCTTGATTTTCCAGTTCTGATCTGATCTGGGCAAGTTAGTAAGAGAGCCAAGCTTGTTAGAACTGTGAATAAAATAAAGAGTCAACAGACTCTGAGCAAGTGCCTATAAAGTACATGGATTTTGTGCCAACTATTTTTTATTTCATTACTTAGAGACTTTTTTTTTACTTTTGTAAAAATATAGCAATTAGATAATTTAGATTATTTGATCTATGACTTCTGAATAAGTGAGATGTTGATTGTATTTGCTACTTAATGTCCCATATTTCAGAAGACTTTTCCCCCCTGCCCAAAGGAGATGGAAAACAGAAAGTTGTAGAAAAAATTCCAAAATGATAATTTTTCAGTTTTCAGGTGAGGAGGGTCTGCCTGCCCAGAGAGTGGTAGTATTAACTGGTTAACCATCACTATGGCTCTGTATGGACTGCCCTATTGTCCCCACTGCAAACAGCTGTGGTTGTGTCTCCAGCAGGTCTGGATCTTGAGATTTCCTAGACAGAGATTCCAGAATCATGAAAGTATTAACAGACTTGTTATCCTAAGAAATAATTACAGTGTGTTTTTATCCTTCAAAGGACAGGTTGAACATAGAGCTTGCACAACCTCCTCCACCATTTTTCTGCGCCAAAATACAAAGATCCAGCATTCTTTTAAAAAAAAAAATTGTTAATCCCGAGTGCCTGCTGTTCATCTCCCTAGAACAGTGAGCCTGTCTCTGTAACTGCTCTGCCTGGTCAGGTCTCCTCCCTCCTTCATTCTGCTATTTGGGCACACAGCAGGAGATAGGGACATGGTGGCAGCTTTTTGGCATTGGGGCTGCTGTCAGTTTCTTTCAGCTCCAGACACTAATGAGGGTGCTGGCTGTATTAACCCTTCATGCAGAGCTGGCTTCATGCATGTACATTCAGTCCGTCTCCTGAGCTGATGGCTCAGCCAAGAGACAGCATGAGTGTTAGAGAGGACTGCTGGCCCTGAGTCAGGAAGACAGGGTGCAAGTACCAAGTCTGACCAGTACAGCAGTGTGACCCTGGCTACTTCTTACTCTCACTAACCCAGGCAGCTCTTTCAGATTGTCATTTACAAACAGGTCACCCAGCTGCAGTGAAATGGAAACTTTCTACACTAGTGAGTTTATAAAGAGATGAAATCACAGGCCTGAACCACCCTGGCCCCTCCAAGAAAAATTAATCATCCATTTCCCTTTAGGAGAAAAGTCAGTTTTGATTTCAAGCTCAGTTTGACTTTGGACCTGCATTTAAAAACCAAACAAAACACCTCCATTCTCTTAAATTAGGGTTGTATAAACATAATAACAAACTTTATTTCTCTGTGCAAAAATCTAATACAGTTGAAATGTTAAATTCAGGTAATTAGAGTTTTAACTACGGATAGTTTTCAGTAACAGTTTTAAGTTTGGAAGAAAGGAGAAAGGAAAAGAGAATCAGCACTTATGTAGCACCTAGTATGAGCTGGACACTGAACTAAGTACTTTACAAATATTGTTGGTCCTTGCAACAACCTTGAAAGGTAGATGCTATTGTTAGTCCCATTTTACAAATAATAATAAAATGATTCCTAACATTTATATAGAACTTATTATATATGAACACCGCATGAGGGGCTTTACCAATATCTCTGGTCCTCATAACAATCCATGGGAACTAAGTACTATTATTATTCCCATATTACAGTTCAGGAAACTGAGGCAAGCTTGCCCAGGGTCACACAGCTAATAAGTATCTGAGGTCACATTTGAACTCGGGTCTTCCTGATTACAGGGCCAGCACTCTACCCCCTCAGCTGCTTCCTAAACAAAATAACCAAAGGAGTTAAAACAGGAAGCTCCTTTAAGTGAGGAAATTGATATTCAGAAAGATGAACTGAGGAGTCCTAGATGCCAGAATTATGGATTCTGAGATGTGGAGCATTCCTGATAGGTCAGGCCACTTTGGAACTTTTTCATTGTTGTGCAGCTTACATTTCACAAGACAGCCTGTCCCATTTTGCTGGGCAGCCCTCAGTTTTTAAAGAAAATATTCACTTGCTATTATTGACCTGGAATTTGCATCCTTTGAATATCTGCCCACTAATCCTGGCAAAAAAAAAAAAATTATCTGCTTTTTTCTTCTGTGTAACAATGGCCCACCACATCAGAATGCAAGTTAAATGCAAGCGCCAACCTAGGTTCCAAAGGACAGGAGGTGGTAGACTGTGGGGTGCAGAATGTTGTGTACCTTATCCAAAATGGTTATCATGTCACCTGCTTAGAGTGAAGATTTGACTGTTTTCCTTATACATATATACATATGTGTGTTTGTGTATAGAGACAGATAGATAGACAGATCATCTCATGTCTTCTCTTTTGTTGTCTTCTCTCCTCTCCTCTCTTTTCTTTCTCTTCTCTTTTTCTTTTTTCTCTTCTTTTTTCTCCCTGTCCTTCTTTCTCTCTCCCTTCCTCCTTCTCTCTTTCTCCTCCTCTCTAATCCCTGCCTCCCTTTCCTCCTCTCTCTATAAACATCTCAGTTCCTTTAATCACCACTCCTCACAAAAGAACATGAACTCCAGACCCCTGGCCCCCATGCCCTTCTTATATTGTCTCCAGCCTATCAATATTCTTCCCCAAATAAGTTATAACAGAGGCTGGTGAAGATTCTTCTTGTCTTTTGCTCTGGACATTAGCCTCATTAGAGAAGTCTGAAAGGATCTTTTTTTCTTTTGCTTCTTCCACATCAGTTTTTCTTCTGTGCTATCTGTGTTTCACTCCTAGCCCCTTTTCCCCCAGCTCCCGTGCCATGTGACCTGTTCTCACCCGTCCCCCCATCCTGTACTCATGCATGTGTTGCAGGACTTCATATTTAAATTTCCTATTTCCTTTCATCTTGCTGTTTTCCTCTCCATCACTCCAGCCGTTGAGGTCACTTGAATCTTGGTTCTGTCATCCATCATCTCCACACACTTGATAAGCCATCTGTGCTTTCACCCAAGCCATTGATAAAAATGCTAAATGGAACAGGGCCAGGGACAGATACTTGCAGCTCCCACTAGGGATTCCCTCAGAGTTGATCTCAGTCACATAGTGTACGTAATCAAAACTCCTTGGGTCCTGTTACTCAGAAAATAATGAAGAGTACAGCCGAGGTGAACCGAATCCCAGAATTCTAGAACTTGGAGACATTTGTTGGAGCTTGAAAGTCTGCTGCTCAGACCTTCAAATCCTCAAATGTACTTTTGATCTCATCTATTTGGATGTTCTCTCCAGAGATAAAGATTGCAGCCTTCCTGCAAGACTCCCTGCATGGGAGGGACACTGTAATTTTTTTTAATGTATCACATAATGAACCTTAAGATGTGGTCCTGGCAGAGGGCTGGAAAGTAAGGATGAGGAACCTGCTCCATGTTATCTCAGGCAGTAGCAGTTCTGGATCTACTCATTTCCCATCTCACTTTCCTTGCCCGTGTAAAGTTTTGGGAATCGAAAAGTATCAGACACGGGCTGTACTAGCTACCAGGAATAGCTTTGTTTGCAGAATTGAAACCTATCCAGTGTGGAGAGTGGGAAATATGAAATCACATATCATTGCTATAGGGTTTTGACATTTAAAAACTAAAGGTCTCCATCGTCAAGTGTGAGAAGCGGCTTCCTGTCTTTCCTCCCCATATGCTGAGCGCGGCGTCGGGGCAGAGCGCAGCCTGCCTCAGGCTGTGAGCAGCCCATGGAAGTAGGGCAGAAGGCTCCCCGCTATCGCCTTGCTTGCCTTCAGATTTAGGTCTGCTAACTTCTGTGAGATGACTGCCTTCACATGGCCCATGTGGAAAGTAGGCAGAGGAGCTCTTGCCGACGGGCCAGACCCTCCCCAGACACAGGCAGTGACCGCTTCCCTTCCTTACTCCTTGTGGGGATGTGCCCTGGACCTCAGGACAAACTTCCCCTGCAGGCGAGGGTCCAGGCAGCTTTCCTCTCTGGGCTCTCCTCAGAGAATTTATCCTCCACACTCGGGACGTCCCCTTTGCCTCAGTGGCTCCCTCCTCCCATCGGTCACTTCCTCTCAGACTTCTCCACTTTAAGAAAAGTGTCCGTTCCAGCCGTTCTCCACATGAGTGCACACACTTTTCATCTTCGTTTTCTGTGTTGCCTTCTCCCATTAGAATGTAAGCTCCTTGAGGGCAGAAACTGTCTTTCTGCTTTTATTTGTCTTTCTGGTACTTAGCAGAGTGCCTGGCACATGATAAACATTTAAAAAATGCTTATTGACTTGAGAACACTTCTGCTGGATTACAAAGTGCCAGTATTCCTTAAGAGTGACTGTTTTGACTGAGTTCTAGCAAACAAAAACTGTCCATCCCTTGTTGTGGGGGAGTATGTGTGTGTGTATTTATATATATATATATATATATATATATATATATATATATATATATATATATATATATATATATGTATATGTATATGTATATGTATATGTATATACATATATAAACACACATATAAGAGAGACAGAGAGATCCTAGCCCCTCCCAGCCAGAAAAAGCCCCCCAGAAGAAACTCTAGGATCCTATAATAGATCCCCTAATTTGCTTTAAAAACAAACAATAAAACAATAAAAACTCACTGAAGGCTTTGAGAAATAGGGTTCAGCTCACTGGACTGCGAGCTAGGAGATCTGAGTTCTGATCCCAGCTCTGGAACTTATTGTGTGACCCTTAATAATCACTTCCCCCTCTTTTGGTCTCCATACCTCACTGTTCACCAAGGTGGGGGGCCCAGGGGTATGTGTGGGTGTGAATCTGACCAGATAAGTTCCTCTGAACTCTTGAGTTAGTGAGCTACTTACTATTAATAATCATTACAGTGAGGGTTTACTTTTCCAGGAGGGGGAGATGTTTATATAATATACAAGGCCAGAGTCAGAGAAATGGTTTCTAAATTATGATCAATACTTTTTGCCTGTGTCAGCTTCTGCTCTGCTCTTCTCCTAGTACTGGGCTTGGATTTAGGAGAGACAGGTTTGAAGATTGCCGCTAACACTTACCTAGTCATGTAAGGGGACAAGTCACCCACTGAGCTTCCCAGAGCCTCAGGTTCCTCACAGGTAGACAGGATAACAATAGTGACACTTAAGTTCTTGTTCAGTTGTTTCAATGGTTTCCAATTCTTTGTGACCCCATTTGGAATTCTCCTGGGAAGGATACAGGAGTGGTTGGCCATTTCCTTCTCCAGCTGTTTTTATAGATGAGGAAGCTGAGGCAGACAGGGTTAAGTGACTCGCCCAGGATCACAAGCTAGGAAGTGTCTGAAGCCAAATTTGAACTTATATGCTCTTGACCCCAGCTCCAGCACCGGATCAACAGTGCCAGCTCATTGCCTCTAATAATGGCACATATGCTGGGGTTGTTGTGAGGATCAAATGAGATAATCATTTTTTCTTTTCTTTTGTTTTGAAAGCTTTTTATTTTCAAAACATACACATGAATAATTTTTCAACATTGACCCTTACATAGCCTTGTGTTCCAAATTTTCCCCTCCTTCCCCCCACTCTCTTCCCTAGATGGCAAGAAATCCAATATATGCTATGTGTTAAAATATATGTGAAATCCAATATAAGTAAACACATTTATACAGTTATCTTGCTACATAAGAAAAATCAGATCAAAAAGGAAAGAAAATGAGTAAGAAAACAAAATGCAAGTGAACAACAATAAAAAGACTGAGAATGTTATGTTGTGATCCACACTCAGTTCCCACAATCCTCTCTCTGGGTGTAGATGACTCTTCATCACAAGATCATTGGAATTGGCCTCATGCAATGAGATAATCATTATAAAAAGGCCTTTTAAAAGTGCTAGATAAAGATAACAATTTTTATCATTGCCTAATTCCCATCAAGGCTTGGGTCTTGCTGCCCACCAGAATTCCAGATTAAAAACTAATATTTCCTAATACATCAAAGATCCTAATTTTTCCCTTCATGTATCACAAATGTGGAGGTCAAGGGTAGGGGATGGAGACACCTTCTTTGAGTATTAGTAGGTCATTGTCTTTTTCTAAAGATTTGATCATTTCTTTCTAATGTTTTAATTTATTAAGTGATCATATTTTCAAATTCTGGTTAAAATGGAGCATCAGAGGAAAGCTGCTATTCTAACCTTACAGATGATTAACTTCATATGGAAAAGCAGGGGGTTCAGTGGTTGACACAGAGACTAAGACTAGCCTTGCTGAGTTAGGAGCCCATCTTTCCAAGACGCCTGGGCCACACTGAGGCTGTCCCAGCTCCCTCCACCTTTCTATTACCTTTGTTTCCTAGCAGTGACTTAAAGGGAAGATGAGCTTTGAGCCCATAGGAAGACAGTTTCATGTGAAGAATTAGAGACTCAGAGGCAAGAATAGGGCCTTTTCCTTCATTTAGTCTTGAGCCCAAGAGGAAGTTACAAATGCCAGACAGGGCAGGGGAGAAACCATCTCTCACTGTCTCTTCTGTTCCAGGCCAACCTTCCCCTTTTACAGAGGGAGCTGCTGCACTGTGCCCGGGCAGCCAAGCAGACCCCTTCGCAGTACCTGGCCCAGCACGAACACCTTCTGCTCAACACAAATACCACCTCCCCAGCTGATTCTGCAGAGCTTCTCATAGAAGTGCATGGGAATGGCAAGAGACACAGTCCTGACAGGTAAATGGGGCTCGGGGTTTTCTAGCTCCTTAATCACTTTTTTTCTTTTGTCTCTCCTAATTTCTTTTCAGTTGGATCTCTTGGCCCCATGCTTGGAACATTTTCCCTCTTCTCCCCCGGTTTCCTTTGAGTCCCTGCTACAATCCCGCCTTTCCTGAACCCCCTTAATTCCAGTGCCTTCTTTTTGTTGATTATATCCAGTTTACCTCCAATCTTTTTGTTTATTTATTGTCTCCCCCATTAGACTGTAAGCTCATTGAGGGCAGGAATTGCCTCTTTTTCTGCCTTTCTTTGTTTCTCCCTGCACTTAGCACAATCTCTAGCAGTTACTGTCGCTCAGTTGTATAAGATCATTCCCCATTGAAGGTGAGGTCTGGGCTTAATTCCTTCATAATTCAATAAACACTTATTAAGGGTCTATTATATGCCAGGCACTGTACTAAGCACTGGGGATAAAAATACAACCTAATGGGAGAAGACAGCATGCAGAAGGAAGCTGAGAGTGGTGGGGAAGTGGGAGAGGCAGATCAAGGATACCAGCCACGGGCACACCTTCTTCTGTGGATGGAAGCCAGCAGAGTTGGTGCTGATGGAGAGCAGGATTGCAGGAAGATGGTGAACTTCACACAAAGGAAGGCTTTGGGAGGAGTCTAGTGTTCCACCTTCTAGGTCTCCAATCAGAGATGAGAGACCACTGAAGATGGGTCGAAAAGTATGCAAACCTGAGTTGTCCTTGGTGATGAGCTCATCCTGGGGCGGGGGGCGGCCATCTCGAGGTATTCCCCCTGCCACTGATATTTTCACGGTCAGCATTTTTCCTCTGGTGCTTCTGCAGGAGAGAAGACACCAGCTTTGAGCGAGACACAGTCCCCCCTGAGCCTCCCGCCAAGAGGGTGTGCACCATTAGCCCTGCTCCCCGGCACAGCCCTGCTCTCTCCCTGCCCCTCATGAATCCTGGTGGACAGTTCCATCCCACCCCACCACCTCTGCAGCATTACACCTTGGAAGACTTTGCCACTTCACACCTCTACAGAGACTCCACCAAGATGCTGGAACATCGAGAAATCCGTGGGGGCGGCGGTGGTGGAAGTGGGGGCGGCGGTGGCGGAAGTGGGGGCGGCGGCGGCGGTGACCGCCATCATGCACTTGGTAAGCCATCTTTAGAGCGAGCTTTCCTCCACTCAGCAGTCATGTGAATTCAGACTGAAGGCTTTCCTAATCAGGAACAAGAACAGTATTGTGGTCCAGAGAGAAACCAAGCTGGGTAGTAGTAACAGAGTCAAGGAAGAAAATGGGGGTTGGTGGGGTGGAGACCCACCTGGGATTCCATCTACATCAGAAATGTCCTCCAAAAATGCAGATCAGTGGCTCAACTGTAATTTGAGAGTTGCCTGGTAACCCTTGACAAATTATCACTTATCCATGGTCAGCTGGAGCTCAGTTTTTCCTCCATCCAAGGTCTACTACTTTTCTTTCTCAAGAAAGCCACAAATTTCAAATTAAAATTCCAGAAATTTTCTCTTTCTGTTATTTTATTTTTATTATGAATTTAACAATCACAGACAGGTACAAACATTTCAGTAGACAAGTATACAGCTTTGGTTATGTATAGTTTATTTTTAAAAGAGTATGTTAAATTTAACAAGGTAATAACAAAATTGCCTTATTCCTTTGTCTTGTGTGAATTATTTGTTTTATTAGCCTTTTTTCTTTACACTTTCTTTACATGTTGATCACTTCTTGCTAACTCAATTAAATCTATAAACCAATATTTCTAGTGAAAAATAATGGGAAAATACGGAGTAAAAGAGGTTATAACAATCTACAAAGTATTCTCAGTGTTGGTAAAGTTATACTATATGGTCTAGCATATTAATGTATGTGTGGTATATTAATACACTCCATTTTATTTCTATATTTTGTAACATTTTTACATTAAAATATATTATATATAATAAGCAAGCAGTATCAAAAATGAGTTTTAGCCATAATTTCATTTAACTGTCACAACAACCCTATAAGGTAGATGCCATTACTATGCCATTTTATAGATGGAGAAGCAGAAGGAAGTTTAAATGACTTGCTTAGAACTACAAAATCAGCCAGAAAGTGCCAGGGGTAGTCTGTATATCTTCCTGACTCTTAGGTCCAGTGGTCTACCTCCTACATGGCTTGCAGAAGAGCCCAATGTTGGGGCAGCTTGGTGGCGAAGTGGATAGAGCACCAACCCTGAAGTCGGGAGGACCTGAGTTCAAATCTGGTCTCAGACCCTTAACACTTCCTAGCTGTGTGACCCTGGGCAAGTCATTTAACCCTGATTGCCTCAGCAAAAAAAAAAAAAAAAAAGAGTCCACTGTTCTTTGCCTTGGTCCTTTCCTTCTCTAGCTTGGAGGCTCTTAACCTTTTTAATGTCCTAGGTACCTTTGGCTATCTGGAGAAGTCTATGGATCCCTTCTCAGAATAATGTTCTTAGATAAAGAAAACAGGATTTCAAAAGTCAGTGATTTTGCAATAGTTAGCAAAACATGGTGGAGTTGTTTTTTAAGTCCAGAAACACCATGTTAAGAACACCTATTCGGAGTACCTAAGTTTTACCATTGTTCTGAAAATGGGACTCTGGTGAGTAAGAGGAGCTCATCTCATGGTTCGTGACCCACAAAGATGACTGTGGGAAGCCATATCCTTAGGGAATTCTTATAATGCTTTTTTTTTGGGGGGGGGAGTAGGTCCCTCTTTGCTTCATCTTTTTGACTCATAGCCCAGTGTATGTGTTCTTAACAAAATACTGTAATAAGTGACCTCTGTCATCAGTAGCCTCATCATAAGAGAAAATGGCAACTTGTCAAAACACCCTTGTCCTGAATCATTCTTTTTCTCCAGCAAAGCTACCTGTAATTTCTCACAGAGTGCTTACTTTGGGGCCCCATTTGAGGTAGGTTAGTCACAAATGGATTTGGTTAATAGACCTAACAAGGTCACAGATTTAGAGCTTATTGCTCAGTTATTTCAGTCATGTCCAATTCTTCATGACCCCATTTGGGGATTTTCTTGGCAAAGATACTAGAGTAGTTTGCTATTTCCTTCTCGTGCTCATTTTACAGATGAGGAAACTGAGTCCAGCAGGGTTAAGTGATTTGCTCAGAGTCACGCCTGTGGTTAAGTGTCTGTGGCTGGATTTGAACTCAGGAAGATTCATGGGCTCAGCACCCTAATTCAGGCCTCCATTCATTTGGGCTAACAGTCTTCCCTTCTACATTCCATCCTAAACTCTGTTGCCAAATTAAATTTCCTATAGCTTCTCTAATAACGTCATTCTTTGAGTAAAAAAAATAAATAAAGCTCTCCTTTTTCATTCACTTCCTGAATCAAATCCAGACTCCTCACCCTAGCATTCAAGGCCCCGTAGACTCTGAACTCAACGATTGGCTGCTGAGCATTGTCTCTCACTTTCTCTAAGTGTGCAATCAATTCCCTGTTCCCCAAACACACCCCATTTTCTACTGACTGACTCTGGGTGGGACACCTAACTCTGTGCTTCTTTCCTCCTCTGTAAAATGAGGGTAATACAAGCACTGCTTTGCCAGCACTTTATAATGCTACCTTATTAAAGAATATAATACCAGGGTCAAGGCTGGCTATTTGCAACTCTTGGAATGGGACACTATGAGATTGTGGAATGAGAATATGGAACTCACAAGAATTTAAATGTTAAAAATGTTTGTTTACATGTAATTGAGAAAAGACAAAAATTAAATGTAAAAAATATTTAAGATGTGATAACACTTTTAAAAAAAGAGTTGAGAAATTGTAGAATGAATGTACTAAGGGCTCTCCTACTTTGGAAGCCTTTGCCTTAGGCATTTGTAAGGGGAAGGGGAGGGGGCAGGCTATTGGCCAGCTCAGCTGAGCTCAGAGGGTCTTAAAGGAGATTCCCTGGCTTTGAGTAAAATCACAGCATTGAGTCATAACCAATGGATCATTCATTCCTTGCTGTTTCCCCGACCAGGACTCCTTCTCTTCCTAGTTTGTGTTTCTTTATCCCATCATCCCCATTGCTGGCTTTTCCTTCCTGCAGAGCTGCTTGTACACCTTGCTCAGCCAAAAGCAGACAGATGCCCATTGGGTTTAGAACAGTATGTCTCACCCTGGAGCCATGACTAAAGATTAACCTCCAAGAGGTTGTAGCCTAGTACAGGAAGCAAAACAAAGGCCAAGGTTTAGTTAAATGTAAAATACATTTTGGTGTTCCTCTGACCTCCAGCACTGTCCCACGCTCCCCTAGCCAGAGACGGCCTTTCACCCCTGAGCCCCAGCACATCAATAATAGTAGCCTGGAAATTCTTTCATTTTGTCTTGGGAAAGAGAACTGGCCTTTCTTTTTTTTTCTTCTTTTATTTATAAAATTGATTTATTATGAACCAAAAATAAAGCCAATCACACTTGTTTGTTTATAACATCATTAAACTTAAAAATCAGTCAATCATTCTGCAGTAAGGCAGCCTCTTCCTGTTTCACAGCACCCTAATCTTCCTACATAACTTTATTTTTTTTAATTTGTTTTCTTTTTTCATTAGCTTAGCCAACAATAAATGTGCACATTTCAATAAACAAAGAAAAGGAAAAAAAGATTGGATAGGAAATGCTAAACTTGTATTATACTCAGTTTTTGAAGCATATATGAAATTAAATACATTAATAAATCTGCCTGATCCCTTCTCATTTGTAAACAGTGCAGAAGAAAATAGAAGAGGCTGATTTTAGGTTAAGGGCATAGATATATAAAGTGGGTGGCACAGTCATTAGGGGTTTGGACTTGGAGTCTAGAAGAAACAGAGTTTCTTAGAACAAAGCCTGACAAAAAACAGGCACTTAGTAAATGCTGATTGATCAGTTGTTAGCTATTGTTAGAGCCTAGCATTCCCAGTCATATTGTTCTCTCTCATATCTTCTGCTCTAAATTATCTTGTCTTCTTTACTGCACTATCTACTGTGTGGTGACTACAGAGGAAACTCAGAAATTTGCCCTTCAAGTTTTCCTTCCCTCTCTCCAACTTGTCATTTCATTGTTGTAAAGAATTTCTGGTTATAATAATAAAAATGCATTTATTCATCTCATATATTATTTTATTACTTTATCCTCACAACAACTTTGTGAAGTAAGAGTTGTTATCACTCTTATTTGACAAATGAGGAAACTGAGGCACACAGGTTAAATGACTTGTTCAGGATCACACACTTAGATCTGAGGCAGGTTTTTAACTTGGGTTTTCCTGACTCTGAATCCAGAACTGTATCCACCATACCACCTAACTGGAGATAGATTTGAAACCAAGCTTCTCAAGGTGGCTCTCTTAATACTAGTACCACTAGTAGAGGCAGGGTACTAAAACAGCACAACCCTACTCCTCCCATTCTACCACATCCACACCAAATCTTAAGCACCCAATGGAACCCATGACCCCAGGCTTAAGACACACCTAATTTTTGTAAACACACTCTACTTCTCCCAAAGCTTCTTTACACTTGCCAATACCATCTCAGCTTGCTGTTGTTTCCCCTTGATCTTCCCCACACAGACTCACCCTCTCCTCTCTACATTCTCAAGGCTTGATTCTTCCCACCATTCCTTAAACAGCAGGAATGAAGGTATATTCTAAGGTTTTAAAGAAGCCTGGGCAATAACTGGCATATTCAGGCAGGGGCAAACAGCCTCAGTCACCCAGCCATACCTCCTTCACCAGCATCCTCAGCTCCTGACAGCTGTAGCCCAATTTGGGTTAAGACTGAAAGCCTTCAATTCCAATGGTCTTGTGATGGAGAGAGCCATCTGCACCCAGAGAGAGAAATGTGGGGACTAAGTGTGGATCACAACATAGTCTTTTCACTTTTTTGTTGTTGTTTGCTTGCGTTTTGTTTTCTTTCTCCTTTTTTCCCTTTTTGATCTGATTTTTCTTGTGCAGCAAGATAATTGTGGGATTATATATAGAAGAATTGTACATGTTTAACATGTATTGGATTACTTGCTGTCTAGGGGAGGGAGTAGGGGGAAGGAAGGGAGAAAAAAAAATTGGAACACAAGGTTTTGCAAGAGTAAATGTTGAAAACTATCTATGCATATGTTTTAAAAATAAAAAGTTAAATAAAAAAGACTGAAAAATCTTTCTCAGCACCTCCCTCCTAATTGTAGAAAATGTACTCTCTAATTTTGTACAGGCTTAAATGGAGGATACCAGGAAGAGCTGGTGGACCACCGTTTGACAGAGAGAGAATGGGCTGATGAGTGGAAACATCTCGATCATGTAAGACCTGGGCAGCAACATCTTAATAAATTGTAGTTTATTCCTAGATAATCTAGTGGCTCTATCAAGTAATGTTGAAGTTCTGGCCCCTCTCTTCTTTCCTGTTTTAGTGCCAATCCAGATTAATTAGCTGTGTGGGTATATTGCAAGGCAGAGGGTAAAGATAGAGAAGTTGGGCGTTATTCAGTGGGTGGAATAGGAAAATTCTCCTTATCTGAACGTGTAGAAGATGAAGTAGCCAGGTGAAAGCAGAAAACTGAAAAAAAAAAAAATCAGGAGATAGGAGACCAAGATGACTTCAGAAGAAAGGGGAATTTACCCCTAAAACAGAGACCTAGCAGTCATTCTCATTTTAGTATGAAGTACAACAGTTTTCTCCCAGATTCCTAATCAAACATATTGAGGGGTTAGCGGTTGGGGCAGGTAGCAGAACAAGAAATAATGGCTTGGGATCATGAGGTGTACCTGTTGAGCAGTAGCTTGGGGTGGTGGAAAAACCATTATTAAGTCAAGCCAGGGGATTTGAATTCCAGCTCCAGTGTTCTTCCTTTTTCTGTGCCATTAACAAATCATTTAACTTCTCTAAACCTCACTTTAATTCCTTTTTTGTTAGAGGTAATCAGGGTTATATGATTTGCCTAGAGTCACACAGCCAATAAGTGCATGAGGCTGGATTTGAATTCAGGTCTTCCTGGCTCCAAGCCTGTTACTCTATCCACTGACCACATAGCTGCCTCCTCTTCCTCGCAGTGAGGTTTTACCCAGTCCACATCCATCACCCAAACAAAATTCTGGAAGTTTTTGTCCATTGACTTCCAAAACGTCTTTTTTCTTAGTTCAGTGACTCAAAGTATTTCTTTTCTCCTTACCTCATACCAGGGCATTTCTTCTCAAACACCCTAACTTCACAGTTGCTTGATTTACGCATTTCACATGGCCAGTGCTATCCATCATATCTCACCTCCCACAAAGGTGGTCTTGCCCTTAATTTGGCCATCGCCCACAGATGCACCATTCCCTTATCTGATGGTAGTCTTATCATCATTCCACCTCTCTCTCTCTCTTCCTTGAAACCCCAAACTCTTTTCCTCCTCCACATTATGATGGATGAGTTGTTAGCATCCAATCCCTTGAGTTCTCAGTTCATTCCCGAGCTTCATTGCACTGGCTATGATCTCTTTCCTTCTTCCTGAACCTTTGGTGAAGCAGTTCAGCTCTTCCCTGTCTTCTCTTCTTATGTCCTTTGCCCCTTAGGAAACTGCCCGTTTTGCCCTGTCAAACCTTAACTCTAGATCACTCCCACCCTCTGCTGTCTTCACTCTTACACACTTGCTACTAGTGAAACTGGAGAAAATCATGGAACCATGCATCCACTTTAAATTTATGTTTATTATTATGTTTATTTATGCCTCAAGTGAGTCCTCTCTACTTCTGGGCATTGCTTTTACAGCTGCTTAAGTAGCTCGTTATCCCACTCCCCACTGCAGCGCTTCCAAGCCTTTTCATCTGTCATCCACCCTCTTAACTGTGGAAATCTTGTTTCATAGTTTACTGAAAAAATTAAGGCTATTCACTGGAGCGCCTTCTTCTCTCCTTCTTCTTCTCTCCCATCACCCAAATGAATCTTGCCACAATCTTCTTCATCCTGTCTCAGATGGAGATGGCCCATCAATGTTGTAATGATGATTCGCTGTGGGAGACTTCAGGAGTGATCTAAATCAGTTCTTAAAGACCCATAATCGAAAAAGCTTTCTACCTCCAGAACAAGAACTGATGAACTCTGATTGCAAATTGAAGTGTAATTATTGCACTTTAAGTGATCCCATCTTCCACAGCAGACTAACTCCCCCTAATTCTCACTCTCTTGGTTATCTTCAATCCTTTTCTGTCTCTTGGCTACTTCCCTACTGCCTCCAAACAGGTGCCTCCCCCACTCTCAGAAAGCCCTCACTTGATCCATCTCCCAGCTCTCGTTCCCTCTCTTCTGCCATCCACTGTGGGTGCCTCCACGTGCTTACCTCTCCACACTGACTTCCAAAGTCATCCTTCAGTTGAGAGCACTAATGATCTCTTAACTGCCCGATCCAATGACCTTTCCTCAGGCCTCATCCTTCTTGTAATCACTGCAGCTTTTGATACTCAGTGGCTCTCTTCTGCGCAGTACCCTCTCTTCACTGGGTTTCATTGACACTGTTGGCTCCTGGCTCACCTGTCACCTTTACTTTTTCTCTCTCGCCTATCTCCTGTACCTACTCCACCAATACTTTCTGTCGCCGAGGCTTGTCAGTTTTACCTTTACAAAGTCTTCCATCTATGCCCTTTCTCTGCTCTGGCACTGCTGTCAGCCAGGTGCAAACTCACCATTTCATTCTGGGATTGTTAGAATAGCTGCCTGGCTGGTTGGTCTGCTACACGCATCTCCACTGCAGTCCACTCTGCTGTCAAAGTGGTCTTTCCAAAGTGCAGGGCTGACCATCTCTCCCTCTTTCTCCCTCCTTCTTTCTTTGACTTCCTCCCTCCCTCCCTGCCTCTCTCCTTCCTCCTTCCATTTTTCCTCTCTTTCCCTTCTTTCTCTCTCTTTCTGCTCTCTCTCTCTTTTCTCTTCCATTATTCTCTCTCTCTTCCCTTCCATTCTTCTCTCTCCCTCCCTCTCTTTCTCTTCCCTTCCTCCTTCCATTCTTCCTTTCTTTCCTCTCTCTCTCTTCCCTTCAATTCTCCCTCTCTTTCCTTTCTCTCTTCCTCCCTCTCTCTCTTTCCTTCCTCCTTCCATTTTCCCTCTTTCCTTTCTCTCCTCTTCCTCCTCCTTTTCTTCTCTTGCTTCTCTTCCTCTGTTTCACACGTATATCCTCTCCATTTCTTTAATAAATTCCATTGACTCCCTATCGCAAAAGTGTCCAGTCAAATAACCTGCACTCACTACTCCTTTTTCTATTCTTCTTCCACCTTCCGCCCTTCAGTATACTCCACAGTGCAGTGACATTAGCTTCCAGTCATTTTCACTAGCTGCTTTCAGTGCCTAGAATTCTCCCCATCCTCACCTCTTGGCTTCCCCAGCTTCCTTCAAGTCTCAGCTAAAATTCCACCTTCTTTGGGCAACCTTTCCCAGATTTCCTGAATTGTAGTTACTCCCTTCTGTTGATTATTTCCAACTTATCCTATATTCTTTCATTCCCAGGCACTGAATTGCATCATGGAGATGGTAGAGAAAACCCGGCGTTCCATGGCTGTCCTGCGGCGCTGCCAGGAAGCCGATCGGGAAGAACTCAACTTTTGGAAGAGACGATGCAGCGAGAACACAGAGACCAGGAAAGCCGGGAGTGAGCTCATCTCCAGGCAGCACAGCCCAGGAAGCTCAGACTCACTAAGCAATGGTAAGAAATGTAGCTGGGCCCATGTACAGAGATGTCTGTGGCTCCCACTTAGCACAGCTGGGAATGTTCTTTGGTTAAGTTTTTTGTTTGTTTTGCTGTTATTTTGTTTTGGAATTTTTTTTTTTTATTTTATTTTTGCATTGAAAAGAAGCTAATCCTGGTAAAGTACTTGGGTAAAAGATTTGTAAAATATTTTTCTCTTTCCTGGTTCTTAGACCAAGGGACATGCTTCAAAATGTTCTTAGGGAACAGTGTGTCACTGCAGAAAATAAACTTGCCTCATTATGAATTTGAGCTTTTCTTGAGAGCAGAGGCAGGAGAATCACTACTAATCAGTCCCCTACCAGTGACAAGCAGGCAGGAACATGGCTCAGTAGCTCAGGCAGCATTCGGCACGAATCTTAACCAAGTTAAAATTCTTCTGTCAGCCTAAGATGAGGAAGGTATCAACTAAAACTGAGAAATTTAATTTTTTAATGGATAGAAATCTAATAGCTTTGTTATTTAATTGTTTTAGTTCTGACCTCATTAAGAGTTTTCTTGGCAAAGATACTGGTATGTTCTGCCATTTCCTTTTCCAGCCCATTTTATAGATGATTAAATAACTGGCTCAGGGTCTCAGAGCTAATAAGTATCTGAGGTTGGATTTGAGCTCAGGAAGATGAGTCTTCTGACTCTAGGCCCAGCATTCTTTCCACTGCACCACCCAACTGCCCAGTACCTCTAAAGACATATGTATCTCAGGGATACAGATGGGATTTGATGGAAATGAAAGAGACCCCAAAAGTCCATCAGGTCAAAATCTTTCATTTACAGATGAAGAAACTGAGGCACAGAGAATATGTGACCTACCCAGGCTCATAGCTTATAAATATCTGATGCAGAATTTGAGCCCTGTGCATGACCTACCATGCATACTGCATGGTGACCTATAGATCATGTTTACCCATTTTTGTCCTCTCCATGTAGTTATCCCCTCCTTCCCAAATGGATAAAGATTTTTTAAAAAATGTTTTCCCACATGAGTTTCCCACAATTTATTTTTTTCCATACATTTATTTTTTCATGTTGTGAAACTTCTGGTGACTGCCACATTTTTTTTTCCTGGATGACTGACAGCAAGGGCTCTCTATGTAGCTGTCTCCTGGCTGATGATAGTGGTGGCCATGCCCTTCTCTCTGTCATTAAGAGGGAAAAGCAGATGTGTGGTTGTTGTGGATGATTTTGGACATACATCAGCTCCCACATCTGGAGGCCCAAAGATCTGCATTACAGGTACTTGTTCAGTGAACTTGTCACTGATTGCTTTGTGACTTGGGCCAAGTAATTTCATAGATAAGAATGAGACTAGATGACAGATTATCTGTAGATGAGAAATCCTGTGAGGATTGGTAAAGGGGGCCAGTGGCAGGATGAGGACCATTCTCACTCTCACGTAGGGGCTTATTTAATTTATTCTGTTAATGCCACAATTTTTGATTGAACACAAAAGAAAAAATAATCCACCTTAATTAGGCAGCTTTCTTTCTGATTTCTAGCTGAGATTAGTTAAAGAACAAACATGGATATTCAAATAGTATGAGAATGCTAAGTTAGATCATTTCGGAGAATGGAGCACTTGAGGGTGAGGGTGGAAAGCAGTACTTAGAAAAACTAACTGTTCGTTACCTGGGATACAGAAACAGGTGGGAGGAAAGCAAAGACAAATCTGTACTCTAGAGATTTTGCACAGGGCAGTTCTGTGTCCAGGAGGATGGTGGGGGAAAAGCAAAAGGAGTCTTTTTCTTGCCTGAATGTTTTCCTCTTCTCCCTCTGTTCTCCTCTCTGCTCTGCCTTGTCTCTCTTTCCTCCACCCTCTATTTTATTTTCTCCCTCTTTTATTTTCTTCTTTATTATGGAGTTTCTGCCCATATCTCAAAACTCAAGACCAGTCCTATTGGTTAATGTTATTCAGCTATTTTCAGAGTTGACTGGCTTCAGAGGAAAGCCAGCACAGATTTACTATTTGTCATTGTATAATATTTTTCTAAGTCAGGGAAATATGTTCAGAGACCCTCTTCATTGCTCCTCTACCTGCCTTACTACCACAAAAGAGAGGGACTTCTACACAAACTCTGAAAGCATTTAGTATTTATAAGTTGGAGGTAATCTGTACTGGTATCTGCACCTATGGGTATCTAGAAGTTAATAAATAGCATCTTAAGAACCAATCCTGAAGACCACAGATGACTTTGATAGCTTTCCTAATTCTGCTGAAGAAATAATTTCAAGGGGAAGCTAGGTGGTACAGTGGATAGAGCACCAGCCCTAAAGTCAGGAGGACCTGAGTTCAAATCTGGCCTCAGACACTTAACATTCCCTCGATGTGTGACCCTGGGCAAGTCACTCAACCCCAGTTGCCTCAGCAGAAAAAAAGGAAAAATTTCAATTCAGTATTATCTGGAACCTGATTTTCTGAGTGAAGGCTCGTGGATGAGATCACTGCTTTAAAAATAAATATAACATGTATTTGGAAAAATAAAAATACTTGAAAAATTTAAAAATAAAATAAAATTAATGTGTGTATACATACACAAAGAATAAGTGGAAAGAGAAATATGAAAGATCCTGGCCACCCACAGTGTCCCTTTTCTCGAGTCCCTGGGCCCTAGGCCTTTACCATTTTTTTGCAGTATCTTTTAACATCTGTCTCCAGTTGTGAAGGCTGGTCCTGAATTACAGCTTTGGGCAAGTACCTTGGCCTAATTAGGTTCTGAATTCCTTTCTGGCAAGTGCTGACAAAGTTGCCTAAGGAAGAGAGGTCTAGGGGAAACTGATTTGGAGCATCTGGCTTATGGCCTTCTTAATTAGCAAAAGGTGCCAGCAGCTGCTTTTCTCCCTCTGTCCAGGGCTTTGAAAATTTTTGTCTCTAATGGTTATCAGTCAACATGATTGATAGACTATATGCTAGGTACTATATTTGGTGCTGTGAAAACAGATACAAAAGGTGAAATTGCCTGTCCTCAAGAAGCTTTGGTTCTATTGGGGAGACCACAGACACACTTAAGTAAATATAGGAGAAAGATAGTTGGGAAAACAGGAATCTGGGGATCAGAAAGGACTTCCTGCAGACAGTGGTGTTTGAGCTGGATGGGACCTCAGTCCATCTAATCAGGCCATTTCATTTTACAAATGAGTAAAACTGAGGCTCAGAGAGTTGAAAGGATTTTCCTGAGATCACCCAATAAGCACTAGAAGTAGAATTTGAATCCAGAGCCTCTGACCCCAAAGCTAGACTTCTTTCCACTGTACCTTGCAGAATAGCATCCTTCCTGGTCCTAAAAATATTGAGTTAACACTCAGTTTCTAGACCCTAGTCTGACATTAATGACAGACCAGAACTATATGACTTTGAAGAATTCCCTTCATCATCCCTTGTTCCTCCTTGTTTTGGCTCACTTTAAAGCTTTATAGATGATTTTTTTTAAAAGGATGAGCCAGTTCATTTTAATTCACCAAACACTTATTAAGTACCTATACCACACATAGCCCTGCTGTTCTCTCTTGGCATTTTGAAACACATACATTATAGCCCAACTCTTACCACACACAAAAAGATCCGACCTCTGCATCAGCCTTATTTCCTGGCCTTCTGGTGCTGTGGGCCAGGTTCTACTGTAATCACTTAGAAAAGCTTCTGGTGGGGTTTGTTATCATTTCTCTCTTCCAGGAGAACCATGAGAAGTCATAAGTGACCTGCTCCTGGTCATGTAGGTAGGAAGTAAACAGAATTTGATTTGAACCCATAAATTACCAATTCTGCATTCAGTCTTTCCATTATCTTTTATGCTACCTTAGTATAAATTTTTTTTGTCATTTACCTAATTTTTTCATCCATTTACAAAGCTTTATTAATTTAGATTTATAGTACTAACTTAAGATATGATCTGAATCTCTAGATGTTTGGAGTTTCCTTCTTACTTCCTCCCCATATCCCTCTCTCTGTCTTTCTGCCTATCTCTCTGTCTCACTCTTCCTCTCTTTTTCCTCTCTCTTGCTCTCTTTTTTCTTTCTTTCTCACTCTCTCCCCCTATCTCTTTCCCTCTACCCCCCCTCTCCTTTTCCCTCCTCTCTTCTCCCTCTTTTCCTTTTTCTTTCTCCCTCCTTCTCTCTCTCCCTCCCTTCTTCCCTATTTCTCTCCTCTTCCCTATTTCTCTCCTCTTTTCTTTCTTCCCCTATCTTCTCCTCCCCTTTTCCTCTCACCCCCTTTTTCTTTTTCTTTCTCTTCTTTTCCTCTCCTTGTCTCTCCCCCCTTCTCTCTCTTTATCTTCTCTTTGTTTCTCTCCCTGCCTTTTTCTGACAGAGTGCAGATGAAAGAAAAGTTTGGGTCTCAGTGCATGGAGATGGGAGTGGGGGGTCCCTGCTGATACCACTTTATTTCCCCCTCTCTCTGCAGATTCCCAGCGTGAGTTCAGCAGTAGGTCAGGAACAGGCTATGTCACTGAAGAGATCTGGAAAAAAGCTGGTAAGTGTGTGAGTTTGCTTGTGGATTTTATAAATTCCCTACAACTGGAGTGATTCTACTTGGAAGAAAGCATTTGACCTGGGCCGCAAGTGTAAATCAATCTTTCCCATCCCTTAGATTATGTAGATTAAAGTCTCCCCTGCTGGAATCATGTAAGATTGTGGGGCTGACTCCCAACCCTGGCTGGCTGTGGGAGCCAAGCATCTGGTCCGGAGGCCCTTCGTGCAATCTGAAACTCATGAGTATCGACTTATTTGCTGTCCCGTGGGTTGTTTTTTTCCTATATTCCTTTTTCCTAGTTTTTGATTGGCCAGTCATAGAACACAGAATGGACGGGCCCTTGGAGATCACCCCGTCTAAACCTCACATTTTATGGATGGGAAAATAAACCCAGGAGAGAAACCAAGGTCATTTATCAAGCCAGCAGCAGACAGAGAAGAGTTAGGGATCTTCTCATTGCACCAGATGCTGCCTCTCCTTTTTTTTTTTTTAACCTTAATTTTTCTTCCATCTATGCCCTTTCCTGCTTTGCCTTGTCACCACTGAACCCTACTTATGTTTTCCTGACACAGCCCCTGTCACCCCGCCCAATCATGGCCTCCTGATACTAACTCAGTTCACTGCCCGTGACTAAATGGGCTACAAAGCAAAGTTTCCTTAGCCCACTCCTTCTAACAGAGTCAGTCTCCTATGTCCACACCTCTCCATCTTTCGGGGACCCATATCACTGCCTGTACTTCTGTATTCTAATCATGTGCTGCCTCGGTCACCACACTTCCAGCCCTGAAACCCAAGTCTGCTTTCTTCTTCTCTTGTTCGATATACTCTGAAAACTTCTTCACAAAGCTTCTCTCTTGGTCTCATATTTCTCCCTGATTCATTCAGTATGGTTAATCCTGTTAAAAATAAGCTTTTTTTCATATTACTGCCCTGTTCAAGAACATGGAATGGCTCCCTGCTTTCCTCCTCTAGACAGGATCATGGCTTCTTAATTTTCATTCTGTCACACACACAAAGCCTGCTCATTCTTGCCTTTCTGACTTTGCTCATATTTTGCTTTTTTCTGCCTAGAGTTCTCTCTTCCAACTCTACCCTGTCACATTCATTCATCCAACAAATATTCATTAAGCACCTGCTCCATATGGAATCCTATGTTCCATGGCAGGAGATATACAAAATTTAGATAAAATTGTATCCCTGGTTTGGGGAAACTCACAGCATAGTAAGTAGATAAGAGACACATAGAAAGACAACTGTAATATGCAATATTATTGATCAGTGCATTAGAGATATCCAAACAAAGTTAAATATGAGAACTTTGGAGGAAAATTGTTCTTAATTGCGAGTGTTAGGGAGGCCTTCCAGAAGGAAGTCACTTTATAAGATGGGTAGAAATTCAGCAGAGGAAAAAGAGGAAGGAGGACATTCTAGACGTGGCAGCCGTGGCAAAGGCAAAGAGATTGGAAAGCAGGACAAGACATATTTAGGGGGCAGAAAGTATTCCAGTTTAGTTGGTGGGTAGAATACATGGCAGGGGATATTATGAGAGAAAGCTGAAAAGGTTGAGTGGTCCGGGTAATGAAGGCCTTGAAAGCCAGGTAGCTTTACTCTGAAGCCACTGAAGATTTGGTCAGATCCAAACAGAAAAAAGCTTATTTTAATCCCGAGGATTGCTGCAGTGGTCCGCAGCTCTAGGCAAGCTTTAGCCCCCAGCCCATTGCTCCTTCCTTGCCTGCCTCCAGGAAGGTAGCCTCCTTTAGCACCACGCACTTTTTCATTGTTTCTCCAGTTCTTCCACTTGTCAAATTCTAAACTCTCTGAAGCCAGGGAGGGAAGAGGACCCTGCTTTGCATCCCTCCCCCAGCCCAAATAAGTTTGGGGCTGTCTCCTAGGCTGGTGGAGCTAGAAGAGACTCTAGAGATCATCCTGTCCAGCCCCTTCAGACAGAATTCTGGGTCTTCTTGACTCCGTGTTTAGAACTCTGTTGGCCAGGCCGTCCTAGCTCATCACCGAGACCTTCTGCCTGGCATCCCTGCTCTGCCATTGATTTTTTTCTTTTTTGTGGGGCCATTGGGGTTAAGGGCTCAGTCGTGCTAATAACTGTTAAGTATCCGAGTCCTCCTGTCTCTGAATGGTGTTCTATTCACTGCACCTTCTAGCTGCCTCTGCCATTGACTTCTAAGCCTCCTTTTTCACATCTTTTACATCTGAGCTGAAGTTAGACTTGCCATCCAAGTGTCTCTCAATTTACACTATCAAATCAGTCAGTCAGCATTTATTAAGCACCTGCTGTGTGCCAGGCACTGGGCTAATCTCTGGAGGCCCAGAGCTGGCTTCTTCTGCCTTTGCATTTACATAAATATCTTATTCTTGGATTCAGCTCTATTGGATTACCCTCATCACATTTGTCTTCCTTATCTTAAGGGACAGGAACCACAGTTAAACCCACAGGGCCCAGGAGAGTGACAAGTGTTCCTGGGGCTCCAGAAATGGCTTTCAGTGGTTTCTCTGAAGACATTTGAGGCTTGTACAAAGCATGAGTTCATTCTGTTAGGGAATGCCCGAGATGCGCACAAGGTGATGTCCTCTGTGGAAGATGACCTCTCTGTAGGCCTTGTTCCCCTTCTTATTTATGCATCCCAGTCAACTCTCCATTACCTGGGCCAGAATACCGACTGGTTTGGGTAAAACAGAGACAGCAGATAAACTATATCCCTTGGGACACTCCCCCACAAATGTAATTGAGAAACACGTAAGAAATAAATAAGAATATGATAGAGCACAGATAGTGTTGTGGCAAGGATCCTGATGTAGGATTTGGGCTCCCTTGGGCTAAAATATGTATATGAATTTTCTGTATCTCTTCTGCTGGGAATTGTTCCCTGTGAGTTTGGGTCCCTCCTTCCTCTCTCTCTCTTCGGGGAATTTACTTGCCAACACATTTGAAGGGTGAAAAATGAAATACTAAACTAGCATAAAATTCTAGAGAAGGGAAAGCCCAGGAGGAATGGGTGGAAAAGCTAGAGAAGAGGGGGGGCCTAACTGGCTCTGACTGATGGGTAGAATATAGGAACAATTTACCCTCTTATGCTCATCTCACAGGAGGGCCGGGAAGGCCTTAGTGAGCCAGCAAGCTCAGCCTTCTCAGGCAGGGCAGACAGTCCCGAGGCCCTCCCATCACACCCCTTGGGCCCAGCATGGTCGGGCTAGCAGCGAGCCTTTCTCGCTTCTTCAGTATCTCCTAGATGTGTGTCCCGTAAGCACCGCGAGGGAGTAACTCTTCATTGAGCATCCTGTGTGCCAGGGGCTGCACGGAGCAAATACTCCATTCTGTAAGCTCTAGGGCGAGAGGCCTTCGTCTTGGAACACAAGCATAAAACCCGAGGGCAGCACTTGGCAGAATTGGGCCAGGAAATCCCAAGGCCCTTGGCAAGCAGCGGAGGAGGGCAGCCGCGCTTTGGAGGGGTTCTCTGGCCAGTTAATGATCCCGTTGTGTTCCCCTAGAAGAAGCTGTGAACGAGGTGAAGCGTCAGGCCATGTCGGAAGTGCAGAAGGCCGTGGCGGAGGCTGAGCAGAAGGCCTTTGAGATGATTGCATCGGAGAGGGCCCGCATGGAGCAGACCATCGCCGACGCCAAGCGCCAGGCCACGGAGGATGCGTTCCTGGTCATAAACGAGCAGGAAGAGTCCACCGAGGTAGGCGCTTTCTGCACTAGCGGCCGGAGAGTTCAGCCTGGGTAGAGATGTTAATGTCACGTCCAGAATTTTAAAAGAGAAAAAAAAAGGAGTGAATTGAATTTTTGGCTTAAATGTGTGATGTTCAAGGGAGCCCACACCATTAAAATAGTTCTCCTTGGCAGCACAGAGAGAAGGTGAACATAAGGGACAGTCCATAGCATCTATATGGCAGTGGTTCCCGCCCTCCCTGACACACGCTGGCCAGCCACTTAACGTGTTAGTGCTCTGGGCAGCGCTCTAAGACTGTCGCCCGCCAGCCTGCATTGGATCAGGGGGATCCCTAATATAAGTGAAATCTCAGTGAAGTCCTTCCTTCTTCATACCAACAGGAGCAGCCTGCACTTAGTCTCCTCAGTGAGAGTGCATCTTGCTAGTAGTTCTTTGCTACTACATAAGGGCTTCAAATATTGGGAATATAGGAGACTTTCTGCCTTCGGCCTCCTTGGGATTGCCAGTGGGCCAGGTATCGCTGGGTCAGTGTTCAGTGGCTGCGCCCTGCACACTGGGCAGGGATGGTCACAACTTACGTTGCTAGAGCACTTTGAAAGTTTAGAAAAAAGGCTAATTGAGTGTTATCAGTTAAACAGAATGAGGATCAAGGTTGGTCATTGTATGTGAATGAATGAAAAAGTTTTGTTAAACAGTACCATGTGCCAAGTACTCTGCCTAAAGTGCAGGAGATGTCAGTATCTGTGAATAAATGAGAAAAATATATTTTTAAAAATTAATTTATATATAAATTTTAAAATATTTTTTAAAATTAATTAATATACATATATACACATATAATATATATATATGTATATGTTAGACACTCCCATGTGACAAGTGCTGGGGGATAGAAATAGAACAAGTCAGACACCTCCAGCTCTCAGTGTGCTCGCCTCTAATGGGGAAAGAGGTCACAAAGCTCCTAGAGGAGATTGTGTTCCTAGAAGGCGCAGACGGCGAGCAGAGCTGGTCTGGATAGGATGGGCCCCACGTTCCTGACAAGACCTGGAATGTCCTAATGTTAGTGTCAAAGAGACGAGCCCCACAGACTGAGCTGACACAGTGATGAAAGTGACTGGATATTCTGTGTAATGGTGGGAGCTTCCAGCAGAGGTATCGGGCCCAATGTAGAACCAGAGAAGTCAAGGCCTCCCAACAGTAGCGACCCAGGGACTTGCCTCCCATTCTCAGTAGGGGTAGCCCACTATCCTGCGGGCTCAGTGTGCCCTGGAGCCGTATTCAACTTCTGCCAAGCAGTAATTCAGCAGATCCAAGACTTCTGCCTTCCCCCTGACCCACGCAGAGCCTCCTGGGCTGCCATGCATTTTAGGTGTCTTCTCTGTCAACACCCACTTGTTGTCGGCCATGGGGAGTAGGGAGGAATAAATGGGGTCTGACCTTCTTTTTCTTGACTACCTGAAAAGGTGCGCAGGAAGCAGACTCAGCTGACAACACAGGGAAGCAGAGGAGACTTTTCTTGCCCCTCCAGCTCCTGGGTGGCCTTTCCTCCTGCATGTAGGAAACTGCTGTAGCCGGGGACAGTTCTGTTATTTTGTTCTTTAGTGAATAGTGGAAAGTGCACTGAATGTTTAGCCAGAAATCTGGCTTCCAGTCACAGCTCTTTCACTTTGTTTGCTGTGCAGCCTTAGAGAAGCCGTACTTCCGCTCGCTGGGCCTTCGTTTTCTCATCTGCAAAGTGACGGGCATAGAATTAGATAATCCTTCAGGTCCTGTCTGACTGTAAGATCCATGTCCCTAATTGTTTGTAATGCAGAAGATGGTGGTAAAAGACAGGCTGAAGTTAATTGGCATAATTGATGAAATGCAGGACTTAGAGTCAAGCACACCTGAGTTCAAGTCTTCGCTCAGATACTTACTAATATGTGTGATGTTAGGCAAGACGCTTAGCCTCTCTCCACCTCAGTTTCCTCATCTGTAAAGTGGGAATAATAACATCTTCCTCAGGGGGATTGTTTCAAGAATCAAATGGAAAAGCACATGTAAAACATTTTGCAAACCTTAAAACCCTATGTAAGTTCTAGCATTATTGTTATTGATGCTGCTGCTGATACTAATGATGATTAATAATAATAATACTATAACTATAATAATAGCTGGAGTAATTACAATGGTTTCAAACCACTTTCAGGCTTCTCTATCACTTGATGGAAGTGCTGTGAAGGGTCTTTGCTCCCCCACAGGCCCAAAGCTTTTCCTTTGGAGCCCAAATCTATTGGCCCCAGACCTGAGAGCCTGGAGATGTGAGCCGGCCAGAGGATAACACACAAAGCAGCTTTGCCTTCCTCGGCCTCCTAGGAGCTCAGCCCAGCCAGTTTTAATGGCCTTCAGTTGCCTCAGTCATGTCATCCGGCAACAGCAGCAGCAGGCCCTGCTGCTACCTTGTGAGGCCGGGGAGCTGTCTCCTGCTTCTGGGCAAGCCTGTCAGCTCTGACAGGAAAAAGATTCTTCCCAGATTTCAGGTGGTTCCATCCCGATGGAGCCCGCTTTCAGCCCCATGCCCTGGTTATTCCCCTGCAGGCACACTGGCAGGTTCACCAGTGGGTGAGAAGGGCACAGGAAGCTGAGGCAGGAGGGGGAGGGGGATTCAGTCACCCCATTCCCTGCACCTCGAGACCTGTTTCATTGGCCTTGGGGCTCAGCTTGAAACGTGTGTGACAGTCACAGAGAGTATTCAGAGCGTACAGTGGAGCAGTACAGAGTCCGAGGATGGGGCCAGAAGAGAAGCAGGCCCTGCACTGCACGTCTTTGATGGGTTAGTCCCAGGGTCCATCCAGGGAGCTCCTGCTCTGGATAGAGACTGGCAGCTTTGTCTGTATTAAAGAGATATTCTAATAAAGAATAGCTTTATTATTCCCACTTTACAGATGAGGAAACTGAGGTTGAGAGAGGCTAAGTGCCTCACCCAATACCACACATTTAGTAAGTATCTGAGGGAGGATTTGAACTCGGGGGTCCTGCATTTCATCAGCTATGCCAAATAACTTCAGCCTGTCTTTTAATAACAATACAAATAAAACCCACTGTCTTCTGCATTACAAACATTGATACCTTTCGGTATTAAATGACTGGAACTCGATTCCTCTGAATCCACAACCAGTTTTTCTTTCTTTTGCTGAGGCAATTGGGGTGAAGTGACTTGCCCAGGATCACACAGCCAGGAAGTGCTAAGTGTCTGAGGCCAGATTTGAACTCAGGTCCTCCTGATTTCAGGGCTGGCGCTCTATGCACTGTGCCACCTCGCTGCCCCCCACGACCAGTTTTTTATCCACGAGATGATGTGGCTTCCCATGGTGCTTTTCCCCCTCCCCTTAATTAGAGTGAGCCCTGAGGAAAGTTGTGTCAGTATCCTTATTCTCGCACCTATTTTCACAGTGACTAGGGTTATTTTTATTCTTCCCCAAGCATGGCAGGACCTCCTACAGAGTCCCTGGGGGCAGAGGCAGGGCCACTGGGTTACTCAGTGTGTCCATCTGTAAGCGGATGATGCTGGACCCCCTCCCTGCCATGCCAAGGTCCTGTTGGAGGGGACAGTGTGCCATGGGTGCGGGGTGACTGGAGGGGCCGGAGGGGCCCCAGAAAGCCCTCAGCTCTACTCTTCTCGGCTCGTTTTTGGCTTTTGCCCGCTCTGCCCACCCTGACTCTCACTCATTGTCTTTCAGAGCTGCTGGAACTGCGGACGCAAGGCCAGTGAGACTTGCAGCGGCTGCAACATTGCCCGGTACTGTGGCTCCTTCTGCCAGCACAAGGACTGGGAGCGTCACCACCGCATCTGCGGCCAGGGGCCCCACAGTCAGAGCAAGCCGCTCCTCCCCCCCAGCGGCCGCGTCTCTATCCCCAAGGCCGCCGACGGGGGGCTGAGCCCAGCCCTGGACAAGACCTCGGCAGCCACCTCACGGTCCTCGACCCCTGCCTCAGTGACCGCCATAGACACCAACGGACTCTGAGCAGCCGCACTGGCTCCTTTGGTCGCTTCTTCACCCCACAACCAGCCTCTGGCACCCCAAGAAGGCAGCGCTTCAGCTGATAGAGGCTCCCGTCCAACCATTGGCACCCCCATCCCTCAGCGCGGGGACGGGGACAGCGACTTCCATCCCCTGACCCGTCCCCTGGGGATGACTGAGTCCCAAGGCTCCCCTGCCCGTGAGGCCGCCGTGCATGGCGGTGGGGGCCGTCCCATCACGCACTTCACTGCCGACTGCTAGCTCAAACCCTGCTTCCCGGCCCTGCTGGGCACCTGAATACCCTCGCTCCAAGCTCTCCACCTTGCCCGGCCCCGAGCTCCCGGAAGAGAACTCGGTTCTGCTGGGGGCCCCAAGGCCGGCCGCACTGGGCCGTTCACTTTAGGCCATCGGGGAGGGGACCCGCTCCATGCTGCCAGTCCGGAACACAGTCCCCTCACCCTGGCGGGCACCTAGGAACCTGCCGGAGAGAAGTGAGCCACACTTTGGGGCGGGGGCCCAACGGGGCCTTCCACGAGGAGAAAAGCCACTGCCCTCTGCATCCTCAGCTGCTCCCAGAGCCCAGGGCAGGGTCCACTCGGCTTGGAGAGGGAAGAGGGGCTAGACGAGCTGTGAGGTGCATTCGCTAGGATTTCTAGCAGTCCCCACCCAGTCTGAGCTGGAGCCTGCTCCCTGGCTACTGAGGGGCAGTTTGGGACCACAAGGACGATGCATCCGGATTGTTCTTTGTCTGGGGCTTTGCAGAGAACATCTTACCCACTGCATGGAAGAGAATCCCTTTTATATTTCTATAGAAATGCCTTTTTTATTTTTAAAAAAGAGTGAGCACAAGAGAGAGAAGTTGAATTTATTGTGAGCTCGCTCTCTCCAAGCATGTTGGCCAAAATTATGCCTATCAAGTTTAGAAACTGCAGACCCTAGTGTCCAGAGCTCCGTGGGCTGGAGTATTACCTGTGTCCCAAATCGTGCCCGTCCAGGCCCCCGAGTTTCTTCCTGACGTGCCTGTGAGTCCAGGAATAGTCTCACCTCACGCAGAATGTGAAACAAACGGCTGGGATTAATGCAGCCTGGCCCAGGGTAGCCGTGGGGCCTGCCCAGCCAGTCAAGCAAGGCCCTAAGCTTGGGGCTTTTTGGTTTTTGTTTTATTGGTGTTGTTTTGGGGTTTGGTTTTTGTTTTATATAAAGGAAGCATGTGCCACGTCCAAAAAGATTTCTCCAGCTTCTGTGCTTTCAGATACTTAACATCCATCCGTCATCTGTCTTGTTAACCATCCACAGGCTACATGGTGCTTTATCAAACAGTCAGTCCAATCCAGGGAGTATTTCCTAAATGTTTCCTAGGTGCTAGGGCCTAGGACAACGCAGATAAAACGGGAGGAAAAATCGGTACTGTCCCTCGAGGGATTTACATCCTGCCTATTTAAAAGCTTTCCCCCTCCCATCACTGCCCTGTGGATGCAAGAAATGAAATAACATTTCCTCTGAGCTCCTCCGGCCCTAGCAGGTTTGAGGAAAATCTCATGGAAAACAGAGAAAAGCACATTGTTAAGAGCCAGCCTCCATGGCTGCCCAGCTGGAGCTCCTTGGGGAAATGTCCTTGGTCCCATTTACAAATCCCTGAGCCTTGTTTCTTGGGGGGCATGCAGGAGCGCCCCTTGGAATGTGTGACCAGCATTACAGGTTCAGTCCAGGAGCACACAGTAAGTAACCTAAGAGGGCCCACCACACACAGTTTGCCTGCCGGACAGGAGCAGGCCATCAGCACGAGCGTCAGAAGGGTCTCCTACCCAAAAGACAAAGAAGGTTCCAAAGATTTACTCCTATTGCAGCAGGCAACCGAGGCCTGGACTGACAGACATCTCCTCAGAAGAGTAAAACCCAAAGAGGAATTGATGACAGAGGAGAGAAGTTTCACAGGAGAAGCCCCATTGAGTCGGGTATACCTCACTTTAAGAAGGCCCAGCAATGATTAGTCCGCCAAACTTAGGAAAGGTTTCTGAAGGAAGTTGCTGTAGAGTGTTAGTAGTATATTCAAAGTTATATCACGTAAAGGATTAGAGAAAGAATGAGGAGATAAAGTATGGGGTAACAAGATCGGGAACCCCAGGGCTGCTTGGCCAGCAATTGGTGCCCGTTCCTACGAGAGAGTCGGCAGTGCCGTTTGTATTTCTCAGTGCATCCATGGCCTCATCGGGGTTTCAGCCAAGCCATCACAGGGTACCTTATGGAGAGGCAGGGGCCAGGTACTAAGAGCTAAGGTAAATAGTCCCAGAACTGGTAGAACAATTGGACCAGGGAGCAAGGATTCGTGGTTAATGGCAAGTGGTGAGGGAAGGGTCTCTAGTGATGGCCACCAGACACTGTTTTTATCAGTGGCTTTGATAAAGGCCTTGTTTATCCAGTATGAAGCCCTGAAAAACTGGGGGAGGGGTAGCTCATGTGGGGGACAAAAAAAAGTCCAATACAAGGGTTTTTCAATAGGTTTCAAAAGAGAGGCTAGCATTGAAATTTAACAGGGACTAGTGGGGGGAGGAGGGATTTATATTCAGAAAATCAATGACATAAATACAGTGAAAAATCATGGGTGTTTAAATTCAGGAAATCTATTACATAAACAGAATTGTCTGAACCGACAGCCATTTGGGTAAGAAAAACCAAGAAGCTTTAGGAGGAACCAAGAGTGTGTGACGGCTGGTTAAAGAAGCTTTCACCATCCTGGGTTCCATGTCTACAAGTACGGTGCCCAGAACGAGGGTGCTCTCTCCCCCATCCTGGCCAGACCCTGTTGGGAGTACAGAGTTCCCTTTGGGGGCCTCATTGACAAACCAGAGCCACTCAGATGGTGAGAGTGAGAGCCCACGAAATCCCGTTCTGTAGAAAGGAGGGATGTTTTGCCTGGGGAAAGAGAAGGCTTTGGGCAGGAGTAGGAAGCAGCAGGCGGTTGGTGCCTGCTTTTGGCTAAGGGAGAGAAACTGAGAGGGCTTCGGCCTGGCCCCCGGGGTCCGAAGCAGGAGGGGTAGGTGGAAGTTACAGGGAAGAGCATGTGAGTAGCCGTCCAAGAACGCAGCAAGCTGCCTTTTTGGGGAAGGGCGCTCCCAGTCCCAGGCTAGGTGACCCTCCGTCCGGAGCGCCGTGGGAGGGCTTCCTGCACCAGGTCAGGGAGGACCTCTAAGGCGTGCTCTCATTCAGTGAGAACAGAGACTTGACCCTAAATGCCCATGTCCAAAGAGGAGGAAACCGGGGAGGCGGGGAGGCTGACCAGGCGCTCCCTGGCAGTGGCGCTCCGGTTACTCCAGGAGGCCCTTGCTGGACCCACACCTGCCCTGTCTGCCCTGTTGCTTTGCAATGTATTTCTCAAACCAAATAGGTGTGCTTGTGTGTGTCTGTCTGTCTGACTGTCTCTCCTTGGGGAAGCCCCTAACACTGTGGGGAAAGTGAGAAGGCGTCAGCAGCGGAGAAACAGCAGAGGGGGTGCGCTGGTCTCCTGGGGCCCCAGCCAAGGCCTTCCCAAGGGGTTCCGTGTCCGAGGTGTGACGAGAATGGAAATAAGGGGTGCGCCAACGGCCCCCCGTGGGGGTCTTTTAAAAAGGCGGTTGGGATAAAGCCACGGGACTGAGGAGAGCACAGGGGATTGTTTTCTTTCTTCTTTGCCATTTAACCTGAATAGCATAAAAATTTTTGTCGTTAATTCCATGCATAACTTATTTAATATCTTGTATAAAGGAACCAAAATTGTTAAATATGTATTTAGTTTGTTCTACTTCAAGTAGTCAATAAAAGGCTATATTCCTTTTCTGACTCCAGGCTGTTTTGTGAAGGGAGGGGCAGTGCCTTGCTAGCACTGTGGTCCCCCCTCTCCAGGCTGGCCTGAGGGGAACCCTGGAAGGCAAAAGCAGTATGTCATGCTCCGGAGGGAGATGCCAAGGACCCGGTGCCAGGCTCTGGCACCAGGCAGGGGCACAAACGGCCTCACACACAAACCTCTCCCTCCCCCCACTGGCAACTGGTTTTTTTGCTCCTGGGTGACTCTTGTCCACACAACAGCCTGGCACGAATCTGGAGTTGGGGGTGACATAACCTTTCCCTAAGCCTCAGTTTCTTTGTCTATAAAATGGGGATAACTAGTAATATCAGTAGTCCCAGCCTGGTAGAGTTGTATATATGCCACATGCTCTGTAAACTTTAAAACACCACATAAATACATCAGTTGTTACCACTGGCAGAACACTGTAGTGGGCACGGCAGACAGTGTCTAGATAGGACATGGTCCCTGCTTTCATGGAGCTTATAACTGAATGGGTCAGGGAAGTGGGGGAACAGACACAAGGGAGATCATAATACAGGGTGGCCTTGGCATCTTGGTACAAACAAGTTTATAACTACAATTAAATTAAGCTTAATAAATTATTACAACTTAAAACCACGAAGACTTTTGGGCCACTGTATTATAACAAGGTAGCACCATCAAAGCAGAGGTTGGGGAGAGGTCCAAAGTGGGGTCAGGAAGGTGATTACTTACCGGGGTCATCAAGAAAGCCTTCTTTGGAGGCAGGTGGCCTTTGAGCTCGTCTATAAAGGACGGGTAGGAATTCATTCAGCAGGCTGAGAAAGGGAGGCAAATAGACCACCAAGGGAGGAGAGCCCTGGCTGGGCTGGGCTGCAGGGAGTGACTGGTCTGTCTGAAGGAGGGAATATTACAGAAGGGGGACTACCAGAAAGGTAGCACACTGCCAGCTAGGGAGAGCTCTGAAGGCCAAGCAGAAGAGTCTGGAGTTTGCTCTGGGCAGGGAAGGCTTTAGCAGAGATCCTTGTTTAAGGAGTGTAGCCGTCCCATCCTGCCGAGTTGATCTTTGGCCAGCATGAAGACAGAAATAGACAACATCTGGATACCTTCTCCTCCTCCTCCCCCCCACATCCTCTCCTTAGTTCTTAGGCTTTTTCCTGTCTGTAGGGCTGAAGTTGAGATGAAAACCTACAGATGGTGTGACTTGACATGAGCCAGCAGGGGAGTTGTGGCCTGGGCTTCCAAGCCCCACTCAGACCCCTCTCCCTGCATATCCTGAGTTCTGCTTGGGGTACAGATGTCCCCTACGTAGGATTGCAGAGAGCTGGAAGGAACCTCAGAAACTAGACTGAGACACAGGCACGGAGCTGTTGATTTGTCCAAGAGCCACACACACAGGTTCTATATCAGAGGGGAATCTAAACTGAGGTCCAAGTACAAGTCTGGAGTTTTTTGTGTAACATTTCCTGCATCTGCAGGACCTGCTCCAGGAATTAACTCTTTCCCCAGCTCCCTCCACACAGAAAGGAGGAAAATTGGGCCCATTCTGTGGGCCTTCCAGCCTGACTTTGCCTCTGATCCTTAATTTTGGTGGGAGGATAAAGGGATCCAGTGGGAAACTGCTGCCCTGGTTCCAGATGTAAGAGCAATAGGAAGCATATGGTCCCCGCAGGCTCCGTCCCTCCCCCGACCCATCCAACATATTCTGTTCTTTGGGGAGAAAGGATCTAAACGTAGGAACTAGAGGGAGGACCAAGGAAGCATGGAGTGAGGGGAGCAATAGACCATTCAGGCAGACCTGTGAGGAGAGAGAGGGGAGAAAAGGGAAACAAGCTTCTTGAGCCCTTAATAGTCTTTACAGGGTCTGCATCCTGGGAATTTATCTGAACCCTTGAATCTACATCCTGTTCAGCTTCTCAGGAAAAACACTGGAGACCTGAGCAGCCCCAAGGATGAGGAAAAATCTTCAGGAAAAGTGCTGGAGGACTTAAAGGAACAAAGAGTTCTTGTTTCTTTCGAACCCAGTGGGCCAGGGCCAAGTTGGAGCATCCCCTGGTGGTCACAGGCTCTTACTACAACCAGGAGGTCTCGGAGATTATAACAGTTCAGAACTGAAAAGGATTTGGTATGGCCTTCCCATTGAAGGTCAGCTCGTCTCTGTCCTCTGATCTGGCATCCACAGGACTCCCAAAAACAGAGTGCAATGGACTCACTGCATGCAGCTGAACCAGAAGACCTCAACGGTCCCTTTCAGGTGATCTTCCAAAAGCACAAGTAACAAAATTTCACTTGCCTCCCCAAAGAAGCTCCAGGGGGTCTCCCTCCATTAAGCTACCTCCCACTAAGCCCGATCGGGCTCTAGCCTACCTTTCCAGCGTGCCTGGGTATTTCTCTTTGCACACTCAGGCAGCCAAGCTGGCTTGTCCTTGCCCTTCATATACATAATATTCCATCTTCTCAGGGATTTGGTACATGCTCTAAGCCATACTTGGAATCCTCACCTCTGCCTCTCAAAACTGAGTTGCCTAGAAGCGGGGTCTCTAGTACCCCTGGCCCCAGAAATTTCCTTTTTACCTTGTAAATGTTTTGTGAGATTAAGTGAGGTAATATTTGCAAAGCTTAAAGCTATGTAAATAATAGCTATTATTATAGGCTTAATCTGAATTTTATGCTGTTTCTCACAACCCCTGTCCCGAGGGAATAGCTTTTTTTGAGGGCAGAGACTGGACACTGTCTAACATATAACAAGCAATTAGTAAATTCTTTCTGAGTAAGTCTAACTCCATTTTATAGAGGAGTAATCTGAGGCTCAGAGAGTTAAAGTGACTTTTTTTTTTGTTTTTTGCGCTTTTTGCTGAGGCAATTGGGGTTAAGTGACTTGCCCAGGGTCACACAGCTAGGGAATGTTAAGTGTCTGAGACCAAATTTGAACTCAGGTCCTCCTGACTTCAGGGCTGGTGCTCTATCCACTGCGCCCCCTAGCTGCCACCGAGCTGCCCCCTATAGTGACTTTTTTAAGGTCACACAAATAACCTACAGCAAGACCAGGATTCCACCCCAGGTCCTCGGTCTCCAAATACAGCCCTTTTTTGTGCCTTTTGCTACTGTGAATTCAATACCCTCATCACCGCGATGCTCCCAAAGTCTAGGAGGGGTTTAGACAGAGCCTGATTTCCAGTTCAGGAATCTCATTCAGCTTTCTGCTCGAACAGGTCTTTAGTCTCCATTTTGGACTTAGCATTTTTTAAAATTTGCTCTCCCTTCCAGCCTCTTGTGGATGCTGAGACTTTCTCCCTGCCCTATCAGGGCCCTCCTATTAGGAACCAACTCCTTTACCTCTACTGACCCTGGCCAGCTATTACCATCCCCATTCAGAAGTGATCCACTCCCTCACCTCCCCAGCTGCCTCGGTCCCTTTGCCTTCCCGGTGCATGACCAGGGTTTGCCCCAAAGCCTGGCCATTGCACGGACAGTCCCTGAAGGCGCCACTGCCCACCCAAGTGGGGGTCCTGCCCCCCCAGACTGTAAAGGCAGACGGCTGAGCCACCTCCCTGCGTCTTGCAGCTCTGGTTGTGCTGGAGAAAGGTCCTGGGGCCCTGAGATGCCAAACCCGCCCCTTCCTCTATGCCCGAGCTGGGATCCCCGCCATGAACGAACCCAAGGTCAGGAGGGGCGAGGGTGAAAAAGTGTGCCTCACTTATGAGGCCTGGAGGAAGAAAATGGAGGAGCTATAGGAGTGAGACAGGAACTTTTATTGCAGGTGGAGTGGGAGCATCCCGGGCTCCTCTCCCGTGACTCAAGTCCTCAGTGTTACTGCTACTCATGCAGCTACTTTTATCCTAAAGATAGCTGCATGTGGGTGGTACACGGACATGCAAAGTATATGCAAAATACATGCAAATTAGAGCTCTCCTCCCCTCCCCATCACCACTTAACACACACATACTTATGCTACACAGCCAGACCTGCATCCTGACCTCCCCAGCGACTACCTCAGGGCCCAGCATGAGGTGACCCAGTCCCCACCGAGGCCTTCAGGCACCCTTCTAAGCCCAGACAAGGCTATGGAGAGCCGCCTTCTGCCCAGGCGTAGGTCCTTAGAAACCATCAGATACAGCCTCCCTCCCCACCCATTTTACAGACTGGGAAACTGAGGCCCACAGAGAGGAAGTAAGCGACCCAGATTCAGAACCCAAGCTAATCCTGTGCTTTCCTCTGCACCTTGCTGCCATGGAGAAAGCATCTGCCTGTGCAGTATGGAAACCCCCCACCATCAGCAGCCAGGGCCGGGGACACGTGGGATGGTTGGTTGGAGTAGTTCGGGGGAGGGGCTCCCGAAACCTCTCTGTCCTGGACGCCTGCCCCACCCCCACCTGCAGATCTTCCAAACCACACAGAGCCGAGTCCCTAATCTCGGTCGAGTCCTCGGGCTCCTGGGGATAAGCGGCAATGTGGGACTGAAGTAACCCTCATCCTGAGACCAGGCCTTGGCCCAGGGTCAGTTACTGTTCATGATCCACCACGAAGCTGGAAAAGGAAAGTTAGTGTCAGACCCCATCTTGCTGGGCCTCCTTGCCGAGGGCCCACTTTGTGGCAAGCCAAAAACAAAAGGGAGATGAATGTAGTCAGCTCAGAACCAGCATTCTGGGAAAGGGGGGGCTCCCAGCCAGAGAAGCGAACCAAAGGGATCCTGAGATCGCAACGTCTGAGTTATTTCCGACCCTTCCCTCTCCCTCCCCCCAACACCTAAAGGTAACATCTCTCCCAAACTCTCCCCCAGCCTCCCCACACACATCTCTAGCAGCCCTGCCTCCATTCCATTTTCTCCCTATTCAGTGCCATCCATGCCCCTGCTCAGTATTTGGGGAGACCCCTTAAAGTAAGGCAGTAGGAAGTAGGAGCAGGAGGAGGAAGAGATGGGGTCTAGTGCTAGCTCCACTCCTACTCCTGTGACTTTGAACAACTCCCTCCTCCTCTAAGCTCAGTTTCCCCATCAGTAGCGTGGCGGAAGAAGGACCTCTCAGATAATCTCTCAGCCCTTTCTGTCTCCAAGTTTCTCTAAATCTATAAGAAATACCCAACTCTGATGCTGGCATTCAAGGCCCTCACCATCCGATTCCGCCCTGCCCCTCTCCTATCTGATTTTACACTTGCAATTTATGTTGTAATTTATGTAATTCCCTGTAATTTATGCCATGGGGATATTGGGTTATATGCAGAGGTCTGGGATTGGGAGTCAGGGAGATGGGGAGCTCACCTGGAAAAAGCATGGTGGTCAGGATCTCCGGGGTCTGCAGGTGGTCAATGAGAACTCTCTGGAAGGCCTTAGAACAGCTTGTCTGTGAGTGACTGCGGAGCATTCAGGAAAGCAGTAAGGAGGGACAGGGCGGTTTTATCCACTCCTGCCAGGCCCCCATTGGACCACAAACTCTCCACCCATGACCCCCAAAAGATGAATCATGGGATCACAAGGAACATCAGAGGAATCTAGTCCAACTCCCCATTTTACAGAGGGAGCCACAGAGGCCCAATGAGGGTTAGGTCCTATAGACAGCAGGAGGTAGGACTGGACTCTAGGGCCTGTCAGCATTCTCTAGTGCCTTACTGCCTCCTGAGGGCATGGAGAAGACCCCCCCTCCGGCCCCTGAGGGGCACTCACCTTTTCCAGGAGGCCTCATCCTTCCAGAACTCAAACAGAATGAAAGTGGCTTCATCCAGCAGCTGCTGCACTGACACACTGGAAGGGACAGATCACCCATGCACAGGCAGACAAGCAGCCGGACCCCGGAGCCTCAGCCCTTCTCCCCTGATAGCTCTCTGCAGGGCTCAGGGCCCCAGCAGTGGCAGCACCACAACTGGTGGACAGCTACCCTCCCAGCTCCAGGCTTCCCCAGGCTTTATCTCCCAGTCTGCCCCCAGGCCCTGCTGCCAGGCTTCCCAGACCACTTCCCCTCAGCTAATGGCCCAGGCCCAGGCCCAGGGGACTCACTGTAGGCAGCTGCTCTGGGCACTTGTAAAATCTGTGTAGCAGCCGAGGGCACGCTGGAAATCCTGCAAAGCATCCTTAGTCACCGAGATCTGCCTCTGCACCACCAGGATATGCTGTCAAGAGAGGGGAAAGCCCCCTGGAGAAATGAGTCACTGCCCAAGGGGGGACCATTTGGCCAGGCCAGGGGCATGGATGTAGGAGGAGGCTGAGAGTCCTGAGCCAGAAGGAACAAGACTGGAGCAAAACCAGGAGGTGAAGTGAGGGGGATGCAGAGGAGGAGGGGCTAGGGCAGAGTAAGAGAAAGGATCAGAAGATATTCGGGCTAAGAAGTGTGGTTCTGCCGGGAGAAGGGGGCCGCCTCACATTCCCACAAGGCCTGAGTAGAGGGCACTCTCTGGGGAAGGGATGCAGGACCTTGGTGGGGGTTGGGTAAGAGAACAGGACCTAACAAGGAAGGTTTACAGAGAACTCAAAGTACCAGGTATGGTCTGGACTACCATGGAGTACTCCATTTCAGTGCCCCAGACTAAGCCCCATTGCCCTACCCTAGGTATAACTCTTAAAGGAGCCAGGAATGAAGTAAGGGAGCACAACCAGTTAAAGAATGCAAGAATGGGAGGTGGTGGCAAAAAACCCTGGATTTGGGGACCAGAAGAATTGCATTTGAGTCATTAACCCTATAATAAATAATAATAAAAACTATTTTATTGTTATATATTATATCTAATTATATCTCATATAAATAATAATATTATATATAAATACTATATGTTATGAAGATACTTCTATGGCACTTTGTGCCAGGCACTGTGCTAAGCACTTTATAATTATTATTTCATTTGATCCTTACAATAACCCTGGGAAGTAAGTGCTATCACTATCCCAGTTTACAGCTGAGGATACTGAAGAAAATGGAAGTGAAGTGACTTGCACAGAATCACAGAGCCATTGTCTGCCTGGAGTATATTCTGACTCCAGTCCTGGTGCTCTACCCACTGTTCTTGTTATAATGATGGATTACTGATTTGTGGCTCAGACCTTGTGCCTAGGAGGGCCCGAGAGAAACAGAGGCTTAGAAACACAGTCTTGGCCTTTTTAGAGACAGCCTGAAATGAGGAAGAGTGCCCAGTACAGGGAGGGACCCATAAAGCAGAAGCCCCCAGGACACAAGGTTAGTGGTTGATTGAAACAGGGGCAAGTGTGGAAACTCCCTCCACTTATGGAAACCAACATCTTATCTAGGGCTGAGAGATTAAGTTAAGCCCCTTCCTGGGCACATAATAACCTTTCATTGTTCTCATTCCAAAACCTCATTGTGAAAGTAGTTAGAGCTGGAAGGAAATCTAGAGACTGTTCATCCATAGGACCGTCAAACCATAAAATCCTACATCTAGAGCTTTGTATGTCAGGAGCATCTAGCTGAGGTCAATGGAGAAGGGAACAGTCAAAGTTCACATAGCTAGAAAACAGGAGCACTTGAACCCACATTCTCAGACTCCAAACCCAGTGCCCCACAATGCCTCAGAATCC
>JAJPUD010009438.1:8418-29140 GCA_023553655.1 Myrmecobius fasciatus
AATTTTGTTTTTCAGTGAATTGTTGTCTTTTTCCAATTCACCAATTTTGTTTTTTAGTGAATTGTTGTCTTTTTCCAATTCACCAGACTTATTTTTCAGTTTTTCACATCTCTGTTGCAGGGCAATATTTCCTTCTTGCACTGCTCTCAATTTATTTCCCCAATCTTTTTCTAGCTCTCTTTTGAGATTCTTTATGCAATCTTCCAGGTAAGCCTTCTGAAAGGGAGACGAGCTTAAGTCCACCTTTGTGGCTTTATCTGGGATTGTTTTCAGCTTCTGAGATTCTTACAAGAAAGAAAAGGGTAAAAGGAATGATGCAGATCATTTTTCTTAATTATTCATCTCTTTTCTTATTTACTCCCTATGGTAGGCACTGTTTCCTACCTTAGCCTGAGAAATTACTCTCTTTCCTGATTTTGAGACCAATGTGTTGAAGATAGGCTCAGTTCCATAGTCAAGACCAGAGGCTATAAAGGACCCAACAGTGACAGCAGCAACCAAGATTAGGAAACAAGAGATACAGGATGCAGGGATTAAGAAGATATTAAAGTAAGACTTTGAATGAGCAAAAGGGAAACCCTTATAACTCTCCTTCCACCCTCCACTGACTCATGGAAGCATAAACATTCTGAAGGGTAAACTTCTTGAACACAGGGACTATGCCTGATATACCTTTGGTAAATTCCCTTCCCCAATGATGATGCACTCAGTATTGTGGAAAGAGAACTGGATTTGAAGCCAGAGGAGTCTGAGCTCAAATCCTACATCCACTATTGCAATATGTATACTTAATACTTCTTAGGTTACAATTTTCTCCTCTATAAACAGTGGGTGTTAGAGTCTATGACTTCTAAGCTGTTGGAGTCAATCTTATAAATTTTATCTTATATTTGTTTATCTTATATTCTAACTCATGTTTTTATTTGATATCTAATATCTTATAACATTTTCTCTTATATTGTATTCCTCATTTCAGCCTTGTGATAAATTATTACTAGTGATGAATTACTTTTGGTGATCACCTCTTCCTTACTTTATCTTACTTATGTAAATTGCTTTCCCCTCTTACCTTAATCATGAGCCCACCAAAGGAGCACTCTCCTGTCAGGACAACCAAGTCCCTGCCATGTGGGCACCATCTATTGGAGTCCAGCTCCACTGAATACTGAGAATGTGAATAAATAGTCTATACCAGGCAGAAGATATGCTTTGCAGACTTTATTAATCTGAGTGTCAGGCTTAATATTCCTTTTGGGCTAGCATTACAACATTAGCTAGCTTCAGTTGACATCATATTCCTTCAGGGTTAATGCACATTCCATACTTTGACATTTCAGTATCTACCTTATCCAATACCAAGACATTTATCAACAAAGAATTGTAAATAGCCTAGTTGCGATGCTCATTAACATCAATGGAATTATAAACAGTTGTGGTGTTTTATCAATACCAAAGTACTTGTTAAACCATAAGTAAATAGTAGAAATTATCATACTAATGTATTTACCTCAAATATGTCTTTAATTCATTGTTGAGGGGTAAATAGTATACTTAAAATGCCATGTTTCTATTGCATGCATTCTCCATCAAGATTATCCTGAATTTAGCAAATGTGTCTTTACAATTATTAAAAAGATGATGAGCTAATAATTTTAATTGCTTTACCCTAATAGAGAGCAGGTAACACTAGGTCCAGACCCCAGTTGTTCATGGACCCATTCAGTACTGTCCCTCTACACTAAGCCTTAAATTGATTCTGTGATTTCATCACAGTAGTGGCTATGAAATAAGTGCTTACAAGGCTCTTCCAAGTAGTCTTCAAGCAAGTTGGTCTCCATGACTCAAGTCTCTCTCCTTCCCAGCTCATCTTCTACCCATATATTTTTTTTAAATTTTTATTTATATTAAAGCTTTTTTTTTTTTTACAAAACATATGCATGGGTAATTTTTCAACACTCACCCCTGCAAAACTTTCTTTTCCAAATTTTTCCCTCCTTTCCTCCATGCCCTACCCAGATGGCAGGTAGTCCAATACATGTTAACTATGTTAAAATATATGACAAATCCAACATATGTATACATATTTATGCATAAACACAAGAAAAATCTGATCTAGAAAAAAAACTGAGAAAAAAAAACAAAATGCAAACATCAACAGAAAGTGTAAAAATGCTATGTTGTGGTCCACACTCACATCCCACAGGCCTATCTCTGGCTTTCTTCATCACTGAACAATTGGAACTAGTTTGAAACATCTCATTGTTGAAGAGAGCCATGTCCATCAGAATTGATCATCATATAGTCTTGTTGTTGCCATGCATAATGGATCTCCTGGTTCTGCTCATTTCACTTAACAGCAGTTTATGTAAGTTTTTCCAGGCTTCTCTGAAACCATCCTCCTGGTCGTTTCTTACAGAACAATAATATTCCATGACGTTTACATAGCATGTTTTATTCAGTCATTCTCCAACTTATGGGCATCCATTCAATTTCCAGTTTCTTGCCACTACAAAAAAGTCTGCCACAAACATTTTTGCACATGAACAACCTTTTTCCTCCTTTGAGATCTCTTTGGGATATAGGCCCAGTTGAAACACTGCTGAGTCAAAGGGTATGCACAGTTTGATAACTTTTTGAGCATAATTTAATATTGCTCTCCAGAATGGTTGGATCAGTTCACAGTTCCACCAACAATGTATCAATGTCCCAGTTTTCCCACATCCTCTCCAAAATTCATCATTATCTTTTCAGTCATCTTAGCCCATCTGACAGGTGTGTAGTGGTATCTCAGAGATGTTTTAATTTACATTTCTTTGATCAATAGTGATTTGGAGCACTTTTTCATATGACAAGAAAAAGTTTTAATTTCATGATCTGAAAATTGTCTGTTCATATCCTTTGACATTTATTGATTGGAGAGTGGCTTGAATTCTTATAAATTTGAGTCAATTCTTTATATATTTTAGAAATGAGGCCTTTATCAGAACCCTTAAATGTACAAATGATTTCCCAATTTATTGCTTCCCTTCTGATTTTGTGTGCATTAGTTTTGTTTGTACAAAAACTTTTCTAGTTTTATATAATCAAAATTATCTATCTGGTGTTGAATTATTAGTTTTAGTTCTTCTTTGGACACAAATTCCTTCCTTCTCCACAGATCTGGGAGGTAATCTATCATATGTTCCTCTAATTTGCTTGTAATATCACTCTCTAATCTATATTATGAACCCATTTAGATCTTATCTTGGTATTTGGTGTTAGTTATAGGTCAAGCCCTAATTTCTTCCATACTAGTTTCCAATTTTCCCAACAGTTTTTGTCAAATAGTGAGTTCTTATCCCAAAAGATGGGGTCTTTGGGTTTGTCAAACACTAGATTGCTATAGTTATTGCCTAGTTTGTCCTGTGATCCTATCCTATTCCACTGATCAACTACTCTATTTCTTTGCCAGTTTTGATGACTGCTGCTTTATAATATAGTTTTAGATCTGGCACAGCTAGGCCACCTTCAACAGCATTTTTTTTTCATTAGTTCCCTTGAAATTCTTGACCTTTTGTTGTTCCAGATTAACTTTGTTACTATTTTTTCTAGATTTGTAAAATAATTTCTTGTGAGTTTGATTAGTATGGCACTAAATAAGTATATTAATTTAGGTAGTATTGTCATTTTTCTTATGTTTATATATTTTTATATGTTTATGTATTTTCTTATATTTGCTCAGCCTACCCATGAGCACTTGCTATTTTTTCAACTGATTAGATCTGACTTTATTTGTGTGGAAAGGATTTCTTTTTGTATCTCTTGCTGATGAACTTTGTTGGCAATATATAAAATATATCAAAATATAAAAATACTAATGATTTATGTGGATTTATTTTGTATTTTTCAACTTTGTTAAAGTTGTGAATTGTTTCTAGTAGTTTTTTAATTGAGTCTCTAGACTTGTCTAAGCATATCATCTGCAAAGAGTAATAATTTGGTTTCTTCATGACCTATTCTAATTCCTTTAATCTCTTTTTCTTCTTTTATTGCCAAAGCTAGTATTTCTAATACAATATTAAATAGTAATGGTGATAGTGGACAACCTTGTTTAATCCTTGATCTTATTGGAAATCATTTGATTCATTCTTAAATCAGTTTAGATCAATTTGCAATGATGTCCATTTATTCTTATACTCTCATGTTTTTAATAGGAATGGGTGTTGGATTTTATCAAATGCTTTGGTAGGACACTTTCTTTCCCTATTTTTTCAAATAATTTATACAGTATTGAAATTAATTGTTCTTTGAATGTTTGGTAGAATTCACATGCAAATCCATCTGGCCCAGGAGATTTTTTCATAGGGAGTTAATTAATGGCTTATTTTATTTCTTTTTCTAAAATGGGGATATTTGAATAATTTATTTCCTCTTCTATTAACCTGGGAAATCTATATTTTTTGTAGATATTCTTACATTTCATTTAGATTATCAAATTTATTGGCATATAGTTGGGCAAAATAACTCCTAATTATTGCTCTAATTTTCTCTTCATTGTTGGAAAGTTCTTACTTTTCATTTTTGAGGCTAGCAATTTGATTTTCTTCTTTCTTTTTTCTAATCAAATTAACTAAAGTTTTATCTATTTTGTTGTTTTTTTCATAAAACCAATTCAGTTTTGTTTACTAATTCAATAATTTTCTTATTTTTAGTTTTATTAATCTCCCCTTTTATTTTCAGAATTTCAAATTTGGTATTTAATTGAGGTTTTTAATTTGTTCTTTTTTTCTAGCTTTTTTATTTGTAAGCCCAATTCATTGATCTCTTTCTCTATTTTGTGCAAGCAAGTATCTGGGGATATAAAATTTCCCCTCATTATCGCTTTGGCTGTATCCCACAAATTTTGGTATGTTGTCTCATTATTCTCATTCTCCTGGATGAAATTATTAATTTTGTCAATGATTTGTTGTTTCACTCATGCATTCTTTAGAATTAGATTATTTAATTTCCAATTAACTTTTGATCTATTTTCTCTTGTCCTTTTATTGGAAGTGATTTTTATTACATCATGCTTCCATTCATCTATCAAAGTGATAATTCCAAGTACAGACCTACGTCACCCCCAAATCCAAAAACTCCATTGGCTCACTATTATCTCTAGGTTAAAATGTGAAGTCCTCTCTTTAGCTATTAAAAATATTTCATGATATGGCACTTGTCTATCTTTCCATTGTTTTCATTTTTATTACTTTTTTATTTTATTATGTTTTTTAATTTATGGAATAATGGAAGCATTTCCATAGTATAGTTTAGTTAAAAAGATTTTTTGCACTTGACCTTCAAATCTATTATGTATAACCTGTATGCCTTTTTAGATATACTAAAGTTATTTTGCAAATTTCTTTTTTTTCCCCTTTACTCCACATACTCTATAATCCAGTTACTCTGATCTCTTTACTATTTCTCACAGAACACACACCATCTCTCAACCCCATACATTTTCACTGCCACCATGTTTAGAGCTGTCTCTGTTTATCTGTCTGAATTCAACTCTGCCTCTTGATTTCTCTTGTTTTCTTCAAGTCTCAGCTAAAATCCTATCTCCTGCAAGGCCTTTACAAGTCCTCTTTAATTTTACTGCCATTTCTTTGAGATTATTCTCAATTTATTTTGTTTATACAAAGTGATTTTCAAGCTATCTCCTGCATTAAATTGTGAGGTCCTTGAAAGTTGACATTGTTTTTGTCTTTGTGTCCTATGTGCTTAGTAATACTTTGCCTTTGGTAGGCATTATCATTGACCTGACTTTACAGCATCTATGATTTCCTTGAGACATGAGATTGCTCCTTTCCAGATTATTATCCTCTCCATGCCTTTGGAGATGTGTTCATGACCTCATAAAAATGGAGGAAAATCATTTAGAAGCCTTCCTTCTAGTGATAAACAACTCTGAATTATATAGTTTGTTCCTCAGATAATAGATATTGAGTCTGGTCCATCAATGGTCCTGTATTTACTTTTTTTAATCTCAGAGAATACCTATCAGAACATGTATAAAGGAATAAGTACTAACAAGCACCTGCTATGTGCTATGAACTATGCTAAGTGTTATGTGAATATCATCTTATTTGATCTTTACAACAACTTTGAGAGACAGGTGCCATTATTATTCCCATGAAGAAAATTAGGCAGATAGAGGTTGAGTGATTTGTCTAGTTACTAGCTATGATCAGCTAGTGAGTATCTGAGGTCTCAGGTCTTCCTGCCTCCAAGCCCAGCACTCTAACAACTTTACAAATCTAACTATAGAGCCTACAAAATCTTAAGATCATCTCCAAATCAGGAGGCATCAGAAGAGAACTTCAGTAAAAAGCTCAGTAAATACTTGAATTTATTTGAAATGGATTCTGTGTGCATGTTATTAATTTTGTCATATTTTATAGTATCAAATAGCCATTTCACTTTCCTTCTGGATTATGTTCCCTTTCAATTCTCTTCTACTCCAATCTCAATCAACTCTTCATGGGAAGTACAGAGAAGGAAAGTATAGGTCACTAATTTTTTTTTTTAAGAGAGAAATCTGTCTTTGGTATATTAATCATTTTCTTTCAAGTAAGGAAAATGGAGGGACATAAACAGGGAGGGGGAGGGGCAGGTGTTAGACAAAATAACAAAATTAATTTATTAATAATTGGCAATATGGGTGAAAGATGAACTCATTCATTCAACAAATATGTCTTGTATACTTATGTGTACATAGCATATAGCTAGGCACTGTGTTGGGTGAGCTAGTGTGAGTGGTATATGAAGAGGTAGGTAGTAGATAGATATTAAACATATTTTTTGTTCATGATAAGGATGATGAAAACAGAATTTTTCATTGTTCTCTGGTGGGAGAACAAGAATACATTTTTATTTATTTTAAAGCACTTTCTGAAAAGCCCACTTAAAAGTCCAAAATCACACATTTGCAGAAAAAGCAAACAGTGCTGTCTAGACTCAAATGCTATGGATGACTAACATATATTTAAGCCAATCTAATAAGGATAATTATAAACTTTAAAGTGAGCAGGGAAATTGTTATCTATTCATTTCTATTAGTGACCTTCCTGCCCACAGTTATGTGTAAGTCAATTAGGCGCATGTTCAATTACGTCCTAGACTCAAAGGAGTCATGAACATTCTGTGATGACATCCAAGAGCCTCTACTCTCCAGGATCATGTTATCATCCTGTTTGAAAGCAAAATGAATGGGTCTTGACACAAGACAAATCACCCTCTTATGACTAGTAGGAAACGTCAGTAAGTCCGGGAGTAAGATTCCAAAGGGTGGAAAATGAATGGGTATGTGACAGCCTATTATTATATTTCTCCCTAATCCTCTTCTGGAGATAACTAGTTTTCCTGTCTCTCACACCTCAGAAATTGACCTGCTCAGGTTGTTGTATTACACCCATTACTGGGTTCCATTAGCTGCCCTTCAAGTAGCTCTTACCAGGGCAAAATCATTCAGTAGATAGACTATGTCCTTCATGTCTGTCTCATCTTTCTTCTTCCCTCCCTTCCTTCTTTGGAGTGGTTCCTAGTGTGAATTAATGGATACTCAGGAATTCCAAATGTGCTTTTTCACATCAAGCCTTCATGCTGCAGTTTTTACAAATGAGAAAGAATATTTTCACCTGCTTGGAGTTTCCATTTCTATCCACAAAGACAGATAGACAGTGCAGGTTTGAAGTCAGGAAGACCTGCATCCAAATCCAGTCTCAGATGCTTATTAGATTTGTGGTCCTAGGCAAATCATTCAATATCTGTTTGCCTCAGTTTTCTCATCTATTAAATGATGAAAATAATAACATCTACCTCCCAGAATTCTTGTAAGAATCAAATGAGATAATATTTGTAAAACACTGAGTACACTGCCTGGAACATTGTTATTTTTCAGTCATGCAATAATGTTCAACTCATCATGATCCCAACTGGAGTGTTCTTGGCAAAGATAATTTGCCATGTGATTTGCCATTTCCTTCTTAAATAGATTAAGGTAAATGAAGGTAAAGTAACTTGTCTGGATTCACATAGCTATTAAGCCTCTAAGGGCAGATTTGAACTCAGGTCTTCTTGATTCAGGCCCAGTGATCTATTCACTGAATGCAACTTCCTCCTAGGCAAACCTAGGTAAAGTGACTTGTCTAAGATGATATAGCTAGTAGCTAGATGTGAATTCAGGTCATCCTGACTTGAAGTTTAGTACTCTATCTACTGAGCCATTTAGCTTCCCTATTTGGAATATAACAGATGTTATATAAAATAGCAAGGCTTTGAAGAATGGTTATAAGCATTTACATAGGGCCTATCTAGGAGGTACTATATAAATACTTATTTTCTTTCCCAAAAGCTTTGCTATTTTCTAGATGATAAATTAGGTAAGCATATTTTTAAAATGTTCACTAAAGTATTAATGGCTATGTTTATACTTTAAGCATTATGTAATAATGGACTTGTCCTTAATATGTTACTTAGAGGAATATTTGTGTTTTGGGGGAGACTCAGGGAAATACTGTCTTGGCCAGTGGATAAGATGCTGAAATTGAGACAGGAAGACCTGAGCTCCAAGTTCATGTTCTAAGTCCAGGCCAGTGGTCTCTCCAATTAAGAGGAGAAGACTGTAAGTTAGGAATTCTCTAAGAATACTTCTCAATAACCACACATAGACAATTTGTTCCTTGAATCTGATGAAGAAGAGGAAAATCCTACTAGAGGTTGGAATGAGAGTAGGGCAATGGTGGCATACTTAAATCAAAAAGTAAGTAGCCATATTTTGCTCCTCCCTATAGCAGCATTAGCAAAAGATGCTATTGCCAGTGTAGTAATGAATTCATCTTTGAGGGCTGATAAAGGTCCTCATAATTTTCATAAATTATGGCTCATACCAATTTTCTCTTATAGAATCTCTTTTCAGATTGTGATGAACACCAGCATTTTATAGGATACTTTAGTGAATACCTGACAAAGTAAAGGAATGATGTTGTATTCTGTAGCAACTTGATGTGAGAACTTTTTTGAGGGTCAGCAAGTCTTCTTCTGTGGCTCATGAATTATTATGTTTGTAGCTTCTTACAAACATTTTTCTCATCTTATCCTATTCAATGAAACTGGACAGGTATTCTAGGTATTGTGGGAGAGGGAACAATAGATTCCAAAAGGAAAGGGAGAGATCTACACATGACCATGCAATGCTTAAGTGTCAGAGGTGGTTAGGAATCTTCTGATTCAAGGTTCAGCATTTGTTCCATTATACCCCAGACTGACTCATAGGTTAATCTGGCTGGACCTTTTTAAAACCAAGGCCAAGATGGATATGAGCAGAAGGTCAAACAATGCTAGAGGAATTTGAGAGGATAAATACTTGCTGGTACGGGTGGGATAGTATTGAGAAAAGCTTTCAGATCTCTTTTGGCTCAGTCACTTAACAATAGTTATACAAGGATAGGCTAGGGTCAACTTGTTAAAGTTAATTATTAAATTCTCTTAGCATTTGTATCTCAGAAATAGAGGGGAAAACTACAAATTTTGGGTGGATTTATTGTTTTATTGATTTTCTAGACTTCAGAAAGTAATGGAGAAATTATTAATAATGCATATTAAATTTAAAAATGTTTCTATTGTACTGATTTCAGAAAATCCTGGACTTACATAAACTGATACAGAGTGAAGTAAGCAGAACCAAGGGAACATTGCACATAGTAACAGCAAGCTTATATGATGATTAACTGTAATGGTTTTGCCTTTTCTTAGCAGTGTAGTGACTCAAGACAGTTCCAATATACTTGGGTTGGGAAATGCTGTTGGCAGAGAAAACTTTGGAAAAGGAATGTTGATTGAAGCATAGTCTCTTTATATTTATTTGTTTGCTTTTTCTTTCTTTTTTTTTCTCTTTTGATTTGATTTTTCTTGTACAACATGACAAATATGGTATACATGTTTACCCTATATCAGAATGCTTGCTACCCTGGGGAAGGGGGAATTCTAACTTTGTGTGTATTTTGAAAAATAAGATACTATTGAGAAAAGTATTTCTCCTGTACTTTCTCTCACAAAGAATCAATTGTTATACTTTTACCAGCACAACAGTGTCTATAGACTATTGTTTTTGAAGTTTAATAATGAAGGGGAAATGAGATTAGATTACAGATTGAGGTTATAGCAAGGTTAACAAGAGGGTGTCTGTGTGAATGTATGTATGTGTGCGTATGTGTTTGTGTGTGTGCATGCACTAAGAATATGTTAGCTTGTAACATAACTGGTGACTGAGGGAAAGGGATGAGTTTGGTTGAAATCGCATGATAGAATGCAGGGGATAATTGATGGACCATTTCAGGAAGAAGTAGGATGTCATGGGATTAAAAGCATAGATGAACCAAATTGTTCTCTGAGAATGAGGGAAAGAGTTAAAACTTTGTGGCAATACATGGTGAGTATATTCATGTACTCATCATATTCCTTTCTATATTATATTATCTAGAGCATAGAGAAAAGAACTTCTGAAACCTCCATCTCAAAAGAGTTCCCCAGCCAGCAACTCTTCATTTTCCACTACTTCCTTTCTCTATTCTTTGGACTGAATTTCTTTTTCTCTCTCTGACCCCCTAACAGCATCCTTTTATTTGTTGTCTTTCTTCATTAAATTGTAAGCTCCTTTAGGGCAGGGATTGTTTTTTACTTATTTAAATCCCCAGCATGCAACACAGGGCCTGATACCTAGAAGGCCCTTAAAAAATGTTTATTGACTGACTGAACTATTTGTGTTTTTAATCTTAATGCTTATAGTAAGTTGCTAGCTCTTTGAAGGCAGGAACTAGTGTCTTGTTTATCTTTTTATCTTCATTTATGTGATTGTACATAAAATTTCTTAATATATTCAGAGAAATAAGCAAAATTTGTTTGTGTAAGTAAATTGAGCAAAGTTGCCAGCTTCATAAGTTTCAACTAACTCTTTTAGATTTTATTCCTGAGTTTATTTGTATGGACCAGACAGGCTAAACTAAGTTGATGGTTGCCTAAAGGCCTCAAACCCATTGGTGACTTGAGGGAATATCTCCCCCAAGCATGTGACTTCTTCTAGAAGAACGGGTGCATGAGAAAATTTGTTCCATCAGTCATGAAGCAGATATTGTAGAGTACTTAGAGCTTAGTCAGATATCAAAGACACCAAGTTCATCCACTGCATCCTTGACATTAGCAGCTATCCTGAATTTTTCCTGCCACTGGACCTTTGATGACTCAGAGACTGTATCTGATGACTTTGTGCAACTGCCTCATTTAAGTCTAATTCATGAGCAAGTCAAGATATCACTGTGATGTCATTAGTTTTCTGAAAATGAAGGATAAACAATAAGAAAATAACAAAAATATCCTTAGTATTTCTAACAATGCCTGGCTAATAATAGATTCTCAGTATATTATTATTGACTGCCTGACCAAATGACCTCATTAGAGATATCAAAATTTAAAATATGATGTCTTTTGGAATAATATATTTTCTCATAACTGGAAGTCTTAGAATAAAAAAGGACAAAAACAAACTAGGTGCATTGGACCTAAAATCAAGAAGATTGAGTTCAAATTCTTAATTAGACTTGGCAACTGGTTGGATGTGCAGCATATTTTAATTAATACTGCATCAATAGTCAACAATAACTTCAGTGAGGGTAGGCTATAATCCCAGTATTACTATGGGTTAGACTAGATCTGTGCATCTAAAACTTTTGTTCTCAGGAGCTTTATATTATTAAAAATCATTGAGGATCTGTCCAAAGAGTTTTTATTTATGTGATTTATATTAGAAATAAAAACTAACTTTGAATTTGTAAACCTTCTGAAAGGATTTCAGAGACCCTTTGCCCCAATATTCTCTGGGACACACTTTGAGAATCACTGGATTAGATAACCTGCAAGTTCCCTTCCAACTCTGTACTTTAGGCACTAGAGTAACTAATTGCTCCTCTCACCCACCAATAAATTGCTTCAATTACATATCATTTTTTTCCATTGTGAATTAGAAAATTCATTTGCACATGCATTTAGTACTGAATGTCTTGATAGCTAAAATTTCTTATGATGATGTTTGAGTATAGAATTCTACTTTTTCACTTCAAAACCACGGTGATAACTTGGTTTGATAGATCACTGGAGTGTCACAGGTTTTATGTAGGACTCTTATAGAGTCTTACACTCTTATAGAGTGACATGATACCTGCTTAGGTCTTAGACAGTGCATCTAGTAGGATTTTGCTGTTTTCCAACCCTGTGTGATTAGGTCATCCCATGTCATATGATAAATTCATAATTATATAGTGACTTAAAATTTGCATTTTTTGAAGGACAATGACATCATTGTCTTTGCATGATGTCTTGAGATATATTTAAGTGAGGCAGAGTTGCATGATGTTGTTAACCTCATTCTCTCTTCCTGAATCATTGAAAATCCAAGATAAAAGTCAGAACAACTGGCTACAGCCTGGGATGAAGTGGATGACCTTGCTATTTTCAGTATTTTATCAAACTCCACTGCATTTGCTTTAGCTGCCTTCATGGCTATTGGAACAAATTGTTCTTTTCTGCCCATTCCATAGGGAAAAAATCCCCTACTTGGGATAAGCATCTTCCCAATTCACCAAAGAGTTTAAAGACTGTCAGCTACTATCTACCTGCTTTAGCCTATCTGCTGAGATAGTTTACTGGAATGAGGTAACCACATGTGTTATAGCTTCTTGGAACCATAGATAAGAGTTGAGTGAAAGATGGACACCAAAGGTGGATAAGTAACCCTGAAAAGGGCTCAGCAAGCTCTGACACCAGAGGTACTAGTCATTCTTGAACATTCCAAACATTCCAAACAGATGTCTTAGGGCTTTTGTCCTTGGCCATGTTCTATCCTGTATTTCTTTATGACTTATGATAACAAATCTTCATTCAAGACATCACTTACTTGTGATGTCTTGCTCTTTGTGGAAGTTGAGAATTATAGACATAGAAAATTGCATATGATGCCATATTTTAAAAATATAATGTTTAGTATAGTAAATTTTTCTTTTTTCATTCTTTAATTAAGGAAGAACCCTCAGAAGGACATAATATAAGAAATATTTTTAGGAAATTTAATTGATTAAAAAGAAAAGGGATCAATACTTTAAAGTTAACATCTCTTTCATTAGCAACTTAAATTTCCATTCTTTGTGTTTCAAACACCTTTTAAGGGTCTCATTATTTGTATTAAAGTTTTAAAAATTAGGCATTAGACAAAAGCAAATATCTGGCAAATATTTTGGGCTGAAAAGAATACTTCATATTTGTTTGGGGGGGTCTTTATGTATCTTTCTTTTCATCCATATCTCCACTTAACTAACAACATATATACAACTCCCCCATATATTCACCAGTCCTTTTTCTTTTGACTCTCCCTTGGCCATACCTATCTGACTACTCCAACAATTTGGAGAGATGCCCTCCTGCTAGGAAATCTCATTTATTTCTGTTTTTCTTCTCTTGATATTTTTTTTCTTCTCCTTTTCTTTCTTCATTTCTCAGTGTTTTCCATACCTCCTTATTCATTCTCCTTTTGTTTCAGTGAGGAGTGAGGGAGAATAAGAAGGAAAAAAATAAGAAAGCCTTCATCAACCTTTCCAAACAAATGTTATCACTGATCTCTGGGGAAGGTATGCAACTTCTCCAGCTGAAGAAATACCTACTCATATCTCACTGAGTGGCTTATCCCAGTTACCATGGTAGACAAATTTTGGTGTGTGTGTGTGTGTGTGTCTGTGTGTGTGTGTGTGTGTGTGTGTGTGTGCATGTGTAGGGGCAGGTTTTAAATAAAAGGCTTGGAATACATGAAAATGTGGTATGGCTAGGTCAAAGCAATCCTGGTAAAACTTTGGGGTACAATGTTAATGCATAATAAATAGGTTTTTGTTGTTATATCATTATCCTCATCCTTTATTTTGGCATTGTAATTGTCTGAAATCTGAAAGTAGAGCTGCTTTATGTGGGATGAAACTTTTGCAAACATAATTTTTTCTCTGCAGTAGATCATATTTTGCTAATAATTCATTGAAGGCTGAAAGGCACAGAGGACTCAGATAACTTATTCCTCCTTAAACTGCACTATGTATAAAAGGCAATATTGGCTGGTTTGGAAATTATGGTTATCCAAAAGTTCTCACACATATGCCCCTATTAATAATAATAATAAAAAACTACTTAGCACTCTCTCTGACTTCATCCACTCCTCATTTTCTTTCTGTCTCTCTTTTTCTTTCTGTCTCTTTTTTCCTCATTCTCTTCCTCCCCTCTCCCCTATACACACACAGACACTAAAGGATAGGTACGCATATTTGTATTTGTATCTAGTTTTCTATTCATTCACAAGGGAATCACTGTCTAGAAACAAATTTAAATATTTACTTATTTATTATACATACATGTATATACACATATTTATATACACAGATATGTATACCCACATATACATGAGATAGGAACTAGATCTGTGATGGTCATGCTATAGATGAGAAATATCCTAGATGAGAAAACTTTCCCTTCCTGTGCAAATTGATACCTTCTCTCCAATTTGCAATCTTAAAGCATTGACTAGAGTATGGAGAGGATGCAAGGTCATATAGCTAGTATGTGTCAGAGGCAGAACTTGAACCCAGGTCTTTGTGACACATACTATATGTATATAATGTATGTGCATGTGTGCGCATATTCACTTTGCAGATTAAAAAAATTGAGCATTACAGGAGCAAAGAGGTAATTTTTTTGAAACACAATTATAAAAGTATAAAATAAGTACTCAAACTTGGAAGTTCTGATTCTCAGATTATTACTCTTTCTCCTGTATCATGAAGCCTCTATATACTCACATACACATGCACAGACATACACATGTGCATGCATACACACACCAAATAAACTTATGTACTCATGTACATAGGGAATCTGTTGTCATAATATTCCATTTATGTAAATAAAAACATATCTTCTATCAAAGTCCTAATCTTCTGCCTCATCATGGCATGCAGATGACCATGGATTTGAGAAAATTAAGCTTGGGTATTCTTCTATTGAGCTGGAAAGACTTTGACTCTGTACATTGCCTTCTGTCCAAAAATTAGTCTAGATGGATATGGAGAGGCTAATTATAAGAAAACACACAATCAAATGAATTATATCTATGGCCATGATGAACAATCAAATTTAAAGGTGGAAAATGGATCACTCAGTTCTGTGTGGTCTCTTTCTAATTTCTATAAATGCTTGAGGTCTGAGGCATTACAATGTTGACTCAAATAAATTAAAAGCCATGGTAGATAAACAAAAGGAATGAAGAACATATTGCTCAAATGGTGACATACATCTGGATGGGCAACCCATGAGTACATTATTACATTTATATTGGAGACATACTGTGAATAGACCATTACAATAGAAAAAAAATGAATAGCAAAGCAGAAAATAAGTGTTTATTAAGGACCTAACATGTGCTAAGCACTACGTTAAATACTTTACAAATATTATTTCATTTAATATTTGTAGGAGATCAGATTCTGAAAACTGCAGTAGTTTTAATGATCCTGAGCTTATTTTTACTGAAAACAATAGCATGTTTTTAATATTGATAGTCTCCTACTGATACTTCAGGACTGAGAATGGAATGATCTCAGAAACATCAAAACTACAAGTGACCTAAAGGGCAATGGAAAGATGTATTATAAGTGTCTATATACTGAAGCATACAATTAACAATGACTTGTATGTGAGAAGTATTGGAAATGTTATCAAAGGCAAAATGGATCCATCCATAATAAGAATGAATGAAAATATTGGGCAACCAGAATAAATATAATGATACTCTTCTCCAAAAATAAGTTTTTTTAAAAAAGGAAAGTTTCTAATGCATCGGATAGATTCTCTGTAGAAATATTATAGAAATAAATGGAGAAAAAAATTTTGTACAAAAATGTACACACCATACTTAATGTTTAATACTATAGCCTTATATTACAGGAAAAGCCAACAAGTCACTCTTCTGTCACTTCCCCTCTATGTAAGCTCATAAAAGTAATTTCACTTCTTTGTACCTCAGTTTCCTCCTCATCTGTAAAACAAGGGGAGTTAAAATAGACTCTAATGTCAAAAATTAAATACTATAGAAATATTAACACTATTAATATTAAGTCTATAATCCTCTAATACTACTGCTAACCAGCAGTTCTGCCTGCCATTGCATTATGGACTTGAGGCAGAAGGCAGACTTGAGGCAGTTCGAAGATTAGAGGATACAAAAGTTCTTCCTTAGGTAATTCTCCATTGGAGTGCCATTTTGGACAGGGAAGCAATCAAGGAGGCTGAGCTATATTTTTGGATTCTGGAGCCTGGAACTGTAGATCTGAATTGTAGAGGTAAGAAACTCCTGATTGGATCACTGCTCAGTGAAGGAAGCTAAGAAACTATTTGAAGAAAAACTAGAATTTATATGAATACTCTCTTTGAGAGGGATGTAAGGGCTCTCCTTTCTTAGTGGCAAATTCATTTGTGTTGGGTATTATCTGTTGAAGAAGAAAGGATATGGGGAGGGTATAATTAGGTAAAATAGGAGAGTGAATATGTAATCATCACTGAACATCCTTATTTTTTCTTGTTGGGAGAGTCAGAGCATTACCAACTGTTATCTAAGAATTGACAAAGCACCTGAGTTCCCAGAGTAAAGGCATTATTGCCTCACTACTAAATGATCTACTAAAAATAAGATATATGCTTATGGAACTTGGGAGAATATAGAACAAATTCTATATTCCTTATCATTAGATGTTTCTTCTGAAGATACCCATTGAAAAAACAAAGCAAAAGAAGAGGAGAAAAGGCATTGCTATTAAATAATGAGGTATATTTTCATAGGTATAGTATATAGTAGCCATGTATAATGGACAGGGTTTTGGATTAAATGAAATGTGGTCTCTAGTGAGAGAGACAGAGTTCAACTCAATAAAAGGAAAAACAGCAACAACAACTTTTTAGCAAGTAGAGATATCCAAGAGTGAATTGAATAATTGAAGATAGGGGATTTCCTTAGAACACACTAGCTAGATGAAAAAAATGTTACAGTAAGTCATAGAGGGATTCTTGACCAAGCAAAGATTGGATTAGACAAGCTCTTAAATTTCTGCCAATTCAGATTCTGGATTCTCCTGCTTATTACTGGTATAATCTAGGTCAAATCACTTAACCTTTCTAGGTCATAGTTTCTAGGTTGACAGAAATAGGAATAAAAATAGCTGCTTTGCTTCTTTCATAAATTTGTTGTTTGTAGATTCAATGCAATATTGTGTAGTGCTTTGAGTTATTTGTGCTCATGGGACTGGATTAGATTAGACACTGAAACTGCAAGTGTATGAGGGGAAAGTGTCTGGTATGATTCACAAGAAAAACTGGAGGTAGAGAACATAGGAATGTTCTAACCCACCTCACTGACTTCCCATAACCATAGATACTCAGATCTGGTTATATATTCTCAATGACTTCGTATACCCTTTGATCGAATAGTACCTCTACTAGGTCTGTATCCCAAAGAGATCATAAAAAAGTAAAAAAGCTACACAGGTGCAAAAATATGTGTGGCAGTCCTTTTCATCATGGCAAGATATTGGAAATTGAGAGGACACCCATCAACTGGAGACTGACTGAGCAAGCCATGGTATATGAATGTAATGAGATATTGCTGTGAAATAAGAAATGATGAATGGGCAGGTTTCAGAAAAACCTGGAAAGACTTGTATGGTTATGACATATATCTATATCTAGACAGAGTGGAATGAGCAGAACCAAAACAATGTTATGCACAATATTAAAAACATTGTGTGAGGATTGGCTATGAACAACTCAAGTCTTCCCAGCAACACAATGATCCAGGACAAGTACAAAGGACTCACAATGTTATCCACATACAGAGAAAGAACTAATGGACTCAATTCATATTGAAACATACTTTTTCCAACTTTTCTAAGTTTTTTTTTTTTTTGTTTTCTGTCGGCTGAGGCAATTGGGGTTAAGTGACTTGCCCAGGGTCACACAGCTGTTACGTGTCTGAGACCAGATTTGAACTCAGGTCCTCCTGACTTCAGGGCTAGTGCTCTATCCACTGCACCACCTAGCTGCCCCCCAACTTTATTCTTTTTTATTGCTTTTTATCTTTATCTGTTTCTTTCACAACTGTGACTAAATGGAAATATGTTTTATGTAATAATATATGTATAACATATCAAATCACCTACCATTTTCAGAAGAGAGAAGAGGAGGGAGAAAAAAAATTGACATGTAATTGGAGAAAAATGCTATCAAAATGTATTTTTGGTTATCTTTTGTGTCAAAATTCTAGGATATATCTCGTGGAAGGATATTCAAATTTAATTTTAGAGAAAACAAGAAAATGATTGTTCTGTTAAATTAAAGATCATTGAAACAGTCTCAAAATGGAACTGAATCTTTATTCATCTTAGCACTCTCCTTGTCTCCCGGGATAACTCCAGGCATCAAATGAATCGCATCCGGAATAGACCTCATGGGGACTTTTCAGATTCAAATGAGTCCTATGGATTCAGGTGTTTAGTGATATCATCTATAAAAGCAGTTGTTTTTAAATCACACAACAAGGGCAAGATGAGGATTCATTAATACACTTTATGGAGAGTTTTAAAATAATATATCCTTTATGACTTTTAATATTAGATTTAGATGGCCAAATCAATAAGTATCTAAGAGGTTACATAGTATCAAGAACTAGCGACAGAATGCCATTCAGAAAAAAATTGTGCTTAGAATTTCCCCTTTTGAGTACCATGGACGGCAGGAAACAAAGATGGTCAAGGTGGAAGTGCAGACACAGGACCATAGGTCTGCAGTATAGATGTTCCAGTATAGATGGTCTTGCTCATTGTTCCAAATTAAATCAAAGAGCAGTAGGACATAGTGGAAAACCCTGATCTGAGAAACAGGAGACAGGATTATTATAAATTCTATCACCTACTAGCTAGCATAATAGTCAGCATTTATATAGCATTTTAAGGATGGTAAAGTACTCCCCAAGTGTTATCTCATTTGATCCATACACTGACCTTGGAAAGTAGGTGCTATTATTGTTTCCCTTTTACTGAGAAGGAAACTGAGGCAAACAGAGGTTAACTGACTTGTCACACAGCTAGTAAAGTACATGAGGTAGAATTTGGACTCAGATCTTCCTGAATCCAATCACAGGATTCTCTTCAATTCACCACCTAGAAGTCATAGACTTAACCCTCAGGTAGTAATGTCTCTTCCCAGCTAGGTGGCACAATAGGTAGAGCAATCACCCTGGAGTCAGGAGGATCAAATTTAAATTCATCATCCTCATCATCATTAATCTCAGATACTTAATAGCTTTGTGATCCTGAGTAAGTCACTTAATCCAGTTATTCTCACTTTCTTCAACTGTAAAATGAGCTGAAGAAGGAAATGGCAAACCACTGAAGTATTCCTGCCTAGAAAAACTGCAAAATGGACATGATTGAACTTAGCAATAAGCAATAAGCAGATCCTCTGCTAAATGCTGTCCTTCTCATTTATAAACTAGGGATAACACTTGCACTATCCATTGCACAGTATTCTTATATAAGAAGCATTTTGTAAACCATAAAGTTAACAGTATCAAAACTTTGAATGTACACTTTCCCCTTACATATAAATACAAACCATACCAATGACTGCTGTACATTTAGCAGAGCAGGCTTCTATTTACCATATAGTTATTTAGTGTCCATTCCATCTCAGGCATTATACTGACATATATATATATATATATGCATATATATATATATATATACACATACATATAACATGGCCTCATCCCTCAAGTAATTTCAAGCCTGTTTAGACAAAGTCATTATAGACAAAGTCATTATTATTTTAGTTCAACAAAGTGCTTCCTGTTTACTTCAGGCAACTAGCTTTACCTTTATCAGCCTCACTTTCTGCATCGGTAAAACTTTGAAATCTATAAATTTTGTAAAATCTGTAAATATTTCCTAAGGTCCCTTCTAGTTCTAAGACTCATATCAATTTTGTTGTCAACCCATAATGCTATTTTTTGATGTCTTTAGCAGTCATTGACTGTCTCAGCTGATTATAAGGAACAGATATTTGAACCTAGGTAATTCTAAATCATCAATTTTTTTTTTTTCTGTATCATCCTGCTTCTACTCCATTCCTGGCCAATTTTTACTATAACTTAGACCATCATCCAGAAATACAAATTGTATATTCCTAACCAGCTGTCACTAACTCAGATCTACATTTCCCTAAGCCCTTATCTTTACTCAACAGGCAGCAATGATGAAAAACACTACATGGGCTGCCAGGTCTTTATTTGCCCAGGGCTTAATAATATCTAAGAAATGCCTCTTAGACACCTTCTGCCTATATTATTTGAGTCCATAGAATTCATCAGTACTGAGTAGCAGTCATCGTATTATACATATCTTATGGTTCATTTTGTCAAATGAATGCTGTAGGAAAATGTCAGGCATCTTTTTTTTTTAATATCAGATCTACATATAATTGCTTCAGTATCCTTCATCAAAGAACAAGTCATTTCTCCCACCCCTACACACACACACACACACACACACACACACACACACACACACACACA